>JANRGV010000052.1:7391459-7413659 GCA_024734035.1 Alethe castanea
CCGCCCTCCCGCGCTCTCGCGAGACCTCGCGCGCCGTAGATATCTCCCGGCATGCACCGCTCCGCCTTTCTCTCCTACCGCCCAAGATGGTGAGTGATGGCGGCGGCGCGGGGGGGGCCGGGCAATCCGCCGCCATCTGGTGCCGCCCGCCGTCATCCGCCGCCGCCGATGGGTTGCGGCAGCGCCGCGAAGGTGCTCGGCTGCTGGGGGAGGCGGTGGAGCGGTGTTTCGTGCTCGATTTGCGGTGATGGGGGAAGGCCGCGCATGGGCCTGCCCGCCCGGGCCCGGAACCGGCGGCTGCCGCCGGCTCGGGCAGCGCGGCCAGGCCACGGGGCGTTCTCGGGGTAGGTCGGGTCCCGCGGGGGTATGTCGGCTGCTCTCGGGTGAAGCGATTATCATGCTCGCCTTAATCCTTTTCTCTCTCGGGGTGGTTTATAAACCTTGTAAACGTTAAGCGAAGGGTTTGCTCTCTCTCAGAGAGCTGGGCGAGCATGGGAGGCCGCCAGGCTGGTGAAATGCTTGGGAAAATAAATACATTTCTAGGGTGGGCTAGTAACTTCTCCAAGCACGTGAGTTTTGGAGACAAAAGAAGGCAGAGTGTGTTTCTTGCTTGCAGCCGAAAGGAAAGAAGGCCAAGGGCAAGAAGGTGGCACCGGCCCCTGCTGTAGTCAAGAAGCAGGAGGCCAAGAAGGTTGTCAATCCCCTCTTTGAGAAGAGGCCCAAGAACTTTGGCATTGGTGAGTAAGTGGATATTCGGGATTGTTGCTCCCATGTTTTTTTCTCGTTCAGTGGACAGATGTCTAAGTTTTAAACATTAAAAATCGCTCCAGACTCTGTGGAGTGCTGTTCTTGTACAAGGCGCAGATGATGTGAAAGAATATTTGCTATCTGAGTGGTCGTGCTGACACATTACCACCAAGATCACTGATGCTCCTGTGCAGTTCCCATGCTGCTGCTCTGGATTTGGGGCAGCCCTGAGCTAAAGGCTGTGTTTTTTTAGGACAGGATATCCAGCCCAAGCGTGACCTCACCCGGTTTGTGAAATGGCCACGCTACATTCGGCTGCAGCGCCAGAGGTCCATCCTCTACAAACGCCTGAAGGTGCCTCCTGCCATCAACCAGTTCACCCAGGCCCTGGACCGTCAGACAGGTGAGGATGTGCCCCACAAGGTTCTCTTGGCTTGGGTTGTAATTGGGATGTCAGAAAAGGGGAAAGGAAGGAAAATAAGCCTTAACAAAGGTAAGCTGGGGTGTGTTTGTGGAAGTGTTTCAGGGAGGCTTTAATAGCAACCCGTGGTATAAAAATCAATTTGCTGACTTAAATTTTGGATTGCTGCTGTGTACCCTGAAAGGGGATTTGGAAAATACCAAAGCTGTCTTTACTGACCCAAACCCTGCATTAAATCTTTAATGTGATTTCATTCTTCCAGCTTGTTTAGAACTGCCCAGGGTGGTGTAAGCAGATTGCTTGAGACATCTGTGGGAGTGCAGGTTTTGGGGAAAAACCAACAGGCTGGCACTGAAGGAAGAAGGGATTTAGGGATCTTCTGTGAATGAATCTATGCAAAAAACTTTAGACCTGTGTAGAATAATTTCCTCCTCATAGAAGCTCCTTGATTTGAAAGAGCCAGTGAACCTCTAACCATAATTGCTGTGGGGGTCCACAGGCATTTCCTCATCCAGTGAAAGAGCTCTCAGGGTGCTCTTCTTTTGGGCTGTGCAGATGATGATCACTTTTTGCTGTGAAAAAAAATGAGATGGCAACCACCAAGATCGCTGATGCACTATTACAGATACTATTACAGTATTTTTAAAAATTAATGCTTAGATTTTCAGGTCATGCAACTAATTAGTAGGTGTTCTCTTCCAGCCACACAGCTTCTGAAGCTGGCACACAAATACAGGCCTGAAAATAAGCAGGAGAAGAAGCAGAGGCTACTGGCTCGTGCTGAGCAGAAAGCTGCAGGAAAGGGAGATGCTCCAACCAAGCGGCCACCAGTCCTCCGAGCAGGTAACTTTGTACCTGAGCTGAGGGGATATGGGAGTGTGGCACTTGGGGAGAGAAAACTGATGGAGGAGTTGGTTTTAACCAGACAGCCTTGGACAAGCTATGGCAATGATGTTATGAATTTCTTCACCTGAGCTCAAAGTGAAGAGCAAAATAGACGAGCTTTTTAACCCTGAGCTCTAGCAAATTGTCCATGAAATGTCTTTGTGGCATTGATGTGAAAAGTTTTTGTAACTTCCATGGCGATGCTGTGCTAGGGAATCGGAGTGGGCTTACAAGAAAGCTCTGAAAATAGACTGAGATGAATCAAAACTTACCTAGAACTTGTTTTTCAGGTATTAATACTGTCACAACTCTGGTGGAGAACAAGAAGGCTCAGCTTGTTGTTATTGCCCACGATGTAGACCCCATTGAGGTGAGCAAGTTACAGGCTGCCTGTGTAACTTAGGGTGGGCTCAGAAGTGCTTTTAAGGCAAAAAATGGATTTTAGGACAAATTGCATGAAAGAGAATGCACAAAAAAAAAAATACACATTTGCCAGAACTAGGATGCTTGTGTATGTTTGTTCTGGTTGCACAGTGAGGCTGGGCCCTCGCAATGATGTTTTGAATTTCTTCACCTGAACCAGCAGTGAAGAGCAAAACGAGCTTTTTAACACTGAGCAAGTGCCCCAGGCCAGGCTGACAGCCAGCACAAAGGGATGCTCTCCCTCAGTTCCTCAGCACTCCCTTCCCTTTCAGCTGGTGGTTTTCCTGCCAGCCCTGTGCCGCAAGATGGGGGTTCCCTACTGCATCATCAAGGGCAAAGCCAGGCTGGGCAGGCTGGTCCACAGGAAAACCTGCACCTCCGTGGCCTTCACCCAGGTTAACCCGTAAGTGTTTGGGAGCTCACTCGTTTGTCTTGTGGAGAAAGCAAACTGCCCTGAGCACAGGCTCTAGGGCAGGTGGGTAGCAAACTTGGGTGTCTCTGAAGTAGTAAAATTAAAATACCACTTCTGTAGTCCGATAAAAATGTCTCTATCAAATCCTGAAGGTGCAGATTGTTTTGGTTTACCAAAAGGGTGGTTACTCTAAAATATGAGTGCAAATTCTGAGTTGAAATCCTTTGCAAGTGATAATTTTGCTTAACCTGAAAAATTGGGTTGCCACTAGAAGCTCTCAAATTCTGTGGCAAAATATTTATGGAAAATGTTAAATCCAGTCTCTAAAGGAACTGTCATCAACAGGGAGGATAAGGGAGCCCTTGCAAAGCTGGTGGAGGCTGTCAAGACGAACTACAATGACAGATATGATGAGGTGAGATTCTCTGTGCTGCTGGCCTTGTCTTTTTACACTGTTAACATTCCCAGAAGGGAGAAATGGGACATAGTGACATCAGTTTATGCTTGGGTGTGTTATACCTGGGTTTTCTTACAGTGTACCCAGATTTTTTACCTGAGGATGGGGTAAAATATGAAAGGTGTCACCAGGTTAGAAGTAAACAGCAACCCTAGGGCAAGAATTGTAGCAAGGGCAACAGCTTCTGCTGCCTAAACTCCATATCACAAATCCAGGAGTTGCAGGATAGCTGAATCCAACATCCCTCATTGGGAAAGATTTTTAAGCTTTTCTCTTTGCTGCCCCATAATGTAGTGCTTGAAATATGTAGGACTTTCTAGTTGAGGGAGCTCTTCCCCTAGTGCAGAATTGAATGATGCAGTAAGAGTTGGAATGAAGTCTCTTAACCTGCTCTCCCTTCCTTGCAGATCCGTCGTCACTGGGGTGGGAATGTCCTGGGTCCCAAATCCGTGGCTCGCATTGCAAAGCTGGAAAAAGCAAAGGCTAAAGAACTGGCTACGAAGCTGGGCTGAAGATGTACTGCATTGCACCATGTTTTCTGTACATAATAAACCCCAGCTGTTTCAGTGGTCTCTATTCCTGGGAGTGTTCTAGGCAGGGAGTAGCACAGTGGCATTGCTGTACTTCTGTGCCTTCCATCCAGTGACAGAATAGTGCTGGGCCGAAGCTGCTGCACAGAGCTGGTTATTAACTAACTTGGAATAATTCCCTGAGTTACTAGTCGTGTGTAATAACTCCTTTCTCTTGAACGTGCAGCTCAGCTGCACATGCTCTGGGATCTTGCAGCTGACTGCGCTGGGCTAGTTCTGGCTTTAAGCCTGGCTTAGTTTTGCAAATCTAAATTGGAAATAGCTGTCGATTTCTCCTTACTTAAGACTGTGTTATAGTATGGGTTACACTCAGTGTTACAGCTTTCCACACCTGCAATGTCTCTTGCAGTGAAGGCAGGCTGAGGGGGAAGAATCCAGACCTTCCTGTGGTTCTGTTCTTTCCTGAGTGCTGAGTTGGTCTGGTGGCACTGTGGAGGCTACCAAGGCTCCAGCTGTGGTAGCTGCTTGTTTTTGCCAGCCCTCATCCTTCTGCAAAGCCACAGGCTGCTTTCCCCAGCTATACCTGAGTGTCCACAGTAACCTCTAATTCCGGTTTGCTGCTGTTCCATGGAAGATGCATGATGCAAGTCACAAGGCAAAGACTTGTAGGCCTTTATTTATTCTGCTGCAACTGCTGTGAGCCATTCCTGACTTCAGGAAGGACTACGTGCTGCAAATAGGCTCAGTCACAAAAATCCTCTGGATTTGTCTCAGGGAAAAAAAATGGAGATGTTAAAATGTGTAGCTTACAACCAACCAAGATAGAAAAATGTGTTGTGTTAACTATTGAAGTTCAGTGCTCCCAAGCTGCAGCCAGATCAGACTGGTGGGAGCTCAGTTTGCAGGGATTGCTTTAAGTCTTTTTGCAGCTTTGCTGAAACTACTCTGGAATTCCAGGTGCTTCAGTTATTTAGGACTTCTCAGGCTCCTGTGATCCCTAAGTCTGCACTTGACTGTGGCACAAAGAGGTTTCCTCCTTCCCCTCACAGAGGTAGCTTCTGTATAAATTTCTTGTACCACAAGAAGGAAGTTGCAGCACACAAGCCGTACCTGTGAGAAAATAACATGTTGGTACCTTTCCAGGGTGGACTGGACCTCCCTAAGGCAGCTGCAATAACCAAATCAAACCGTCTGGCACAAGATACTTAGGTTAAAACTGGGCTTTTGTAGCTCAAGAGCTCGTGCAGGCTCTTACCAGGTGACAATGTACTGCATGTGCTCGTTCCGCAGGCTCACCCTGGTCTGGCCCCCGATGGGCCCCCCTGGCACTGTGCTCCCTGTGGGGACAACACAGCCAAGTTAAATCCTGAGGCTGCACACTGTGGAGCTGTGCTGTGGGGAAGAGGGGAAGAAGGTGATTAATCTGGTGGATACCCTGCTCTCCCTCAGGAAGGGCTGTTCCCAAATTCACAGAATCCCAGAAGGGTTTGGGTTGGAAGGGACCTTAAAGCTTATCTCATTCTACCCCCTGCCATGGGGATAAAATGAGAAAAATATTATAATCCTAATTACAATTTTTTAACTGTGAGGCCTCCAGGCCAGCTGTTAGCCATCACACAGGGACACTTTCCTCTGGACCAGGCTGTTCAGGCCCCATCCAACCTGGCCTGGAACACTCCCAGGGATCCAGGGGCAGACAGCTGGCCCTGTGCCAGGGCCTCCCCACCGTCACAGTGAAGAATTCCTTCCTAGTATCCCATCTAACCCTGCCCTCCAGCAGTTTGAAGCCACTCCCCTTTGCCCTATCTTAGATACTCCTGACAAGTTCTTTTCCAGCTCTCTGGTAGGCTCCCTGTCACCTTCAGAACAGTGGGCTTGCAGAGCACAGGAAGAGAACTGAGGGGAAAGGGAGGGACAGTGATGTAAATTGGACATGGTGTGGGTTCCTCTGTGACTTACTGAAATCTGCATCGATGAAGATGGGCTCAGCACCAGTCACTTTGGCCATGGCCTCCAGGTCCCGGTAGTGCCAGCGGTTTTTTTCAATGTTATTTTCAGGCACAAAGGGTTTCCTTTTTTCTGTTAACCTCACTACCCCTGTGAGATCAATCTCATCTTCAATCTGAGGAGAAGTACAGAAAGAAAAAAAGGAATGTTTCAAGATTGATTTCATATTCTGACACATTAAGTCCTGTCAGAAAAATGTGGCACTTGAAGGGTCTGAGCATAAATGAAGTGGTTTTTCCCTGCAGTGGGGCAGTTCTGTAACATAGCAGGGAAAAAAGCAGAACAAGAACAGCTCCTTGTTTGTAAAAAACGGTATTTACTTAACAAAAAGGTGGGAAACAAAGTTTTGTTGTCTTTGAAAAGTGCCATGACTAATTAAATCACCTCCCATGATGCTGAATGTAGCTCCTGCATTTCTGGGTTAGTGAGTGGTGCCTCTGGTAACCAAGGGGCACAAAGGAACACCTCCCATTCCCTGAATCCCCCTTACCTGTCCCGCCAGCCTGGTCTCTGGTTTCAACTTGTTCCTGGGCACAAATCCTCGGTTGACTAGGATCGTGACCCTAGAGTTACATAAACAAGTACTGCTCAGGAGTGAAAGGGAATTTATTCCTGCTGCTGCCTACAACTAAAGAGCAAAGAAAGAAGCAACCCACATGTTTGCTGCCACTTCTGCTATCACCTGAATGCACATTACACAGGAATTTAAAGACAATTTCAAATTGAGCCTCAGTGATGTCACAGACTGAGAGATGCCTTTTAAGGCAGGGAGCGATTGATACAAACCCAACCACCAGGATTTGGCTTTTCCAAGGAGAATGAGTGTTCCCACGGAGCAGATCTCTCCTGAACTCACCCGAGGTCTGTGCAGTAGAAGGGGGTGACGACGTTGGCTCCGCTCTCCGGGTGCGATGTGATCCTGCCGGCCTCGCGCGCCTCCCGCTCGGGGTCCAGCAGGGAGCGGGGCAGCACGTACAGCTCCTTGGAGTGCTCAAAGCGCCCTCGCACCGTCACAGGTCTGTACTCCAGCTCCCTCAGCTCCATGGGGCTGCAGGAACGAGAGCAAAACAGAATCGCGGCTGTGCTCGGCGAATTCAGTCTGGAGATTTTATTGTGGGATTCTCCTTTTTTCCTAATGGTTCACTCTGGATGGAGCCTGATGGCAATCAGACAAACAGCTTGTGGAATATGGCTTAATATATTTCAACTATCCCAGAGAATCAAATAGAGATAATCAGAAACATCCAGGGAGCAGGTGGACTCACTGCCTGTGTATCCAGCCATGGGAAGTGTTTCTTTCCCATCCCAGACCATGAAATCCAACAACTGAGCCCTTCTGAGAGCTGCACCAGATGACCAGTGACCTTAAAAATCTCTCTCACATCTGATACAACTGCTCCACATGTGGGGCAGGGCTTGCTGTTGCTCCAAGACTCCCTGTTGCAGTAACAATTCCTTTGGGACACCACAGACATCCAAGCCCTCTTTCCCCAGCAGGATTAAAAATGCTACGAATTACATCCCACATCCTCCTGAACAGAGATTCATCCCTCTCCATGAATTTAGAGTATCCCACAGGAAAGAACTGACTTATCCTTTTAATAAAAATAAAAAAATTATCAGGATCTCCCTCTAATTTGCTGGCACATCCCAATTGCCATTGCCTCCCTTCGTTTTCATGCAGGTCAGTTCATTACAAGCTCATTAGTGCACATCCATATCTAATATTCCCAGTCAGTGCTTTGTAGACAATAAACCATCCCTGTTTCCATACTCTAATGTCAGAGGGATGGGATCTGCTCTGATTCTTGATGCCAGCTGTGCAATCAAATCTAATTTCCACTTGCGCCGCTGAACCTGGAAGTAAACAAACACAAAAAAACTCCTTAGGGTAGAACAGAGCAATGTAACAACCCCAGCAAGCCTTAAAATCTTGGTCATAATTTTCTTATCAGACCTGGCCTAAATCAAGGTAATTGTAGGTATGAAAATAGAAGCTACTGAATTTAATGAAATATTTCTACTAAAATAAAAGTGTAGGAAAAAAAAACTTCCTTTAAAGACTTACAAGGGAACACTTGGAAAATAGAAATGTAAAATAACATCAAATCTTTAACCTGCCTGTCATCTGAACTAGATCAAACAGATGGAAAAACTTGACAGTCCTCAAGTGCTCATTTTTCGAAAAAATTGAGTATTTATTTGTACCTGCCATGTGCCGAGACCGAACGTGGTCAGAGGGATGAGGAGAAGGCCCCATTTCAGCAAGGTATCCTCTCCAGATTTGTCAGCTCCTGTAGAACTTCGTGGTCTGCAGAACCCCAAACAAACATCTACAGAAAACCAGATCGAGGAGCAGGAATCAGAGAAGAGATGCCAAATTCCTGCAGGAAATATTACATCTTGGTACTAAGGTGAAACAGGGCAGGAGCCCAGACAAATTTTCTTACCTTTAGTCTTTTGAACCAGACCAGAACCTCCTTTGGTTAGGGGATATCCAAAAAATGTTCTGATCAAGCACTGTGATGTCTACACAGAATAAGAAAGATCCTTTGTAATGTTGCTGCTTTATAAAACTTATATTTAGGTGATATCAGGGAATTCATGATTGTGTGAAATATTGTTTATCCATTCATTTAAATCTCAAATAAGCAACTGCCTGTGAAACACTATGGGTTAGGCTATAATTGAAATGAAATAAGATAAAATTTCCGTTATGGAGCTGCCTATAGCCCAGCAATGAACTTCCATCCATGCTATCAGCAAACACACCCAGCTTAATCTGTTCTTGACAGAAACAAGAGCCTACAGTGGACAGGATCAGGAAACAGGACAAAGGGATGGGATGAGGGGAAGGGACGAAGGAATAGGGTGAAGAGATAGGATCAAGGGACTGGGTCAGGATGAGGGCACGGGATCAGGGAACTGGGACAGGGGACTGTTTTAACTGACATGATCAGGAAACGACAGAAATGCACTGGATCAGGGGACAAGATGAGGGGATGGGATGAGGGAACTGGATCAAGGGACAGGATGAGGGGACAGGAGGACAGGATTGGATCGGGGTTAGGATAATGGGACATGATCAGGAAAGGAGAGAAAGGGACTGGATCAGGGCACAGGATGAGGGGACGGCATGAGAGGACAGGATCGAAGAACACGATCAGCGCCTTACCGGTCCCGGCCCCGCTGTTGCGACCCTTCCCCAGCCCCGCCGCTCCCTCAGCAGCCGGGGCCCGGCTCGCAGCAGCAGCACGGCCATAGCAGCCCCGGCCCGGCCCAGCCCGGCCCCGCTGCCCCGCCCTGCCCTGCCCTGTCCGCGGCCCGGAACGGGAAACGCGCCCGGGCCCGGCCCCTCACGATGGCGGCGCCGGGCCCGGGCGGCGGCGAGGCCGTGCCGGAGGTGCCCGAGGCGGAGCGGCTCTTCCTGAGGGAGCACCCGCTGCTCAGCCCCGCGGGGCCGGGCAAGGTGGGAGGGCTGTGAGGGCGGGGGGACACCCTGAGGGTGCTGAGGGGATGGGGCCGCCTCCCTGCGGGTCAGTGGTGGGGCCGGCCCCGCGTGGGACCCGATGGGCTCGGCCCCAGGAGATGCTGGCCCGAGGTGTTTGCCCGGCGCTGGAAGGCCGAGAAGCAGAGCGCTGGTCTGTCCTGCCCTCCCCAGCCCTGGGATGGATACGGGAAGGGTGATTAGACATCGGAAGGGGCTGCCCAGGGAGGTGGTGGAGTCCCCATGCCTGCGGCACGACCTGGACGTGGCGCTCAGTGCCATGGTGTGGCTCACAAGGTGGGGATCGGTCATAGGTTAGACTCGATGATCTGGGAGGTTCTTTCCAAATAGATTCTGAGATTCCGTGGGATAAACCCCTGGTTTTCCTGACTATTAATGTGTTTTTTCAGGTGAGGTGCAGGCTGACAGGACATGAGCTGCCCTGTCGCCTGTCGGAGCTGCAGGCTTACACCAGCGGCAAGAAGTACCAGCGGCTCATAAAGGCAGCCAGAGAGTTCGACTATGGCACGTTCGAGCCCCACATAGTGCCCAGCACCAAGAATTTGTACGTATTCTCCCTCCTGTGTGTTGTGCTTTACAGTTTGTTCAATCTCAGACATAAAGTGGTTGGGCTTTACAAAGTCCTTAGGTCTTTATGGATTTGGGGAGACTGGGAAAGGATTTATAAAGTATCTATCAACTTTGAGCAACTTGTAGTCCTTGTAAGTGAAAAGTTCTGAAGTCATAGCACACTTTAACTGTTTCTGGCCCTTTGTGTGTCTGTCAGGCACCAGCTGTTCTGCAAGCTCACCCTCAGACACATCAACAAACTTCCAGAGCACGTCTTGCGTCACGTCCAAGGGAAGCGCTACCAGAAGGCTCTGAAAACGTGTAAGTAGCTTTTCTGAAGCTGTACCAGGCAGCATTTCTTTCTCAGCTGTTGAGGTTTCAGTCTTTCTCTCTTAAGTGGGTGGGACAGTTGTGTTTATATTGACAGTAGTGTGTTATTATGTGTCTTCCTCAGCTAGGAAGGAAGGTCTCAGATACAGGGAGCAATTGGCTTCTAACAAATACCTTGGAACATCCTTCCTTAAGAGAATCAGCTCTAAAACTCTCCCAGGGAGTGTGATTCATGTGTCCAGCACAATCTGTGTTAACATCTTCTCTGGTCCATAGTATTGCTGTGGATTCTGTGGATGTATATTTGGAGCATGCTGGACTTTTGAGTTGTATTTCCTTCAAGCTTGAGCTGGGAATGGGAGGACTGATCATTGCTGCCTGACCCTCTCTCTTAGATGAGCAATGCCAGAGGGAAGGAGTAGAGTACATCCCTGCCTGCCTGAGACAGAAGAAGCAGCGGGCACAGCACACTGATGACCAAATGAATGGGAGCAGGCAGCCTCACAGGAAAGAGGAGTTCTGGGAGCCAAAGTCCAGCGAGGAGGACGGAGAGGAGACAGACGACAGCATGAGTGACCTGTACCCGCGTGAGTGAGAACCTTGGTGTCATCCATGTCCTCAAGGGAGTTGGTTGGTTCATTGTCTCCTGGTTTCTTTACATTGCTGCCTGATGCTAGTGTGCCATCTTCATCCAGTTGCAAGTCCTTGGGTTTTGGAAAAGCTTACCACCACCAAATAAGAACTAGTTAATGCTGAGTAATAACGAGTTGGATCATGCAAAGTGTGAGGGAAGGGATGCAAGATCCACTGGGATTTGCAGTTTTAGGAATCTCCACTTCCCTTGTTCCTCAGCAAGTCCTTGACAGAAGGCGGTCAGGCTGAGTCAGATCTGGAGGTGCAAATCCATCTTGCTGCAGGAGCTGGGGTGTAACACATGGCACCACCTGTGCTGACATTCCCAGAATGGGAATAGGAAGAGCACCAAGGCACATTTCCAATAAAACACCAGCATGTTTATTTCCCAAGTATTTCAGTAGTGACACGCCTATGCATGGTGACTGGAAGCGAAAGTGAGAGGAAGCAGAGCCTGTGTGCACAGGGAACTGATTTTAAGCTAAATCTTTTTTAGCTGCACTCTTCCCAGAAAAAAACCCATCAGCTCCACAGACCACAAAGGGCAGCGATGAGTTTGTGACAGACAGCGAGGATGACGGCGCCAAGCAGAATGGAGAGCACGGGGCAAGGAGGGATGGCAGCAGAGCAGCTGGCAAGAGAGGAAAGGTGGGAGTCATGCACTGCCTGCAGCAGCAGAGTGTGGAGCTGGGATCCCATCCCGTAGGTGTTCCAGCTATTCCTGTCTGGGAACCAGCAGAAGGTGCAAAGCTGTTCAGAATAGATTTTTCCCTGTGTGCCAGACAGTGACTTGCATCCCGAGGTGTGAATTCCTGCCAGGCAATATTTATCCTGGCTGGGGTAGTGAGGGATGTTCCTGCCTGTACAAACAGCTCATCTTGGGTGGGATCCTGCCCCACACCATTGTAGAAGGAAAGCTGATTTGTGTCCTGTGCGTTCTGTAATTATTCTCCAAATACATAAAAAAACTGTTTTTCAGTCACAGAGTCCATCTAGACCATTTTTCTGCCACTTTTGAGGCACTGCTTTACTTTATAAACATGTCAAACTAGAAAGTTGGGGCTGGATAAAGTTTGGATTCATTGCTGCAGGGAGCCTGTCAGTTTGTACCTAATGAAACCATCAGAAAGGGCTGCTGAGCTGCAGGATCCTGGCTCTGTCAGCAGACTTGGGCTCATTCTGGCTGTTGAAGATCACACTCAGTTTCTGTTTAAGCTGTCTCAGGCAAGGCTTGATTTGCATGTTGGAAATAAGCTGATTAATTTTTTTTTCCTCTACAGAAACAGACAGGCCCTTTAAAGAAGAAATTCAAGAGCCATCATAGAAAACCCAAAAACTTCAAGAAAGCAACCAACGGGAAATAAATTCTATGATAAATACCTGGCCTGAAGCTTGTTGTGTAACAATTGCAGTGGGAACACAGGATGAAGTGTCTGCCCATTCCAGTTAACTGCTACAGGTGGGGAGGGCAACAATAGGGTGGAATTAAGCTGCATTTCAAGAGCTTCAAGCTAGCCCCACACCAAGGGAAGGATGTCTGCTGCACAGTCCACACAGCTCAGTTTTTTACAGAAAGCTGCTTTTTGTTAGGCAGGAAAGCACTGCAGCTCAGTGGTGGAGCAGCACCAGCCACACACGCCAGGTGGATACAAAGATGCCATTGTTTTATTTTGATTGTTTTCAAAAATCAAAACATTTTCAAACACAACTAAGGTACAAAATACAGCATAAAATGAGAATTTATACTTATTTCTTTTTTTTTCCACATAGAAAGCAAAAATATATTCAGAATGAATTCCAGAACACTTTGCAGAGCCAATTGGTAGCTGACATCCTGCTTGTGAGAGCTTCTCAGCCACGGGGAGAGGTCACTGTATTTCTGGGAGATGCACAAGTACAGCAGTGTATGTAGGAAACCAGAATCTTCTGCATCAGGACTCACAGTTAATAAGTCTGCACGTTGTGCTGCCTAGAAGTATCTGATAATGCCCTCCACCTAACTGTGCCCCTGGAGCACTGAAGTATTCCTGCTGCAGGGGACTGCAACAGTTCCTTTTCTAGGGTCTTTTGTTGGAAAGGAGACTTGATTTTCACAGAGGAAACTGGTCAATATTTCAGACTAGTCTGTTATCCAGCTCCTTAGTTAGGACACGAGGAAGTTGAGAAAGACAAGGGGCTACTTGCAGGAGTAGTTTGTGTCATTTATAAATACTATGAACATCAACAGCAGTTCAGGTATCTGAGAGTGGCTGCCTTGACCAGTCTAGAACCGTTGTAAGACCTGCAGTGAAACAGTGAAAGCCTCCTGTGCTGCAGATCTGCAGGACCAGAAGAGCCAGGCACACTGAACACTTGAGGTGAAGTCTTCTCTCAGAAAACTTCCTTGAAAAGAAAGCCATCAGTGACCTGACCTTAATGCTGAATTCCCCTCCCATCAATCTGGACGGGGGGGTTGGACTAAATTATCTCCAGAGGTCCCTCCCAACACTAACTATTCTGGGATAGCAACTGGCTTCCTCCAGCAGCAGCACATCTTGCCCTTAAAGAGGCTCTTATCCCCTTAAGATGATGAAATCACTGGTTTACCTTTCAACAGTGCTCCTCTATTTTTCATTAGTTCTTTCAGCCCAGTTTTCTCTCCTCAAAAGCAACTGTTAAACTGAACTGTCCAGGTGAGTGTCCTTGTCAGGAGACTCTGGGGAACAGCTCCTACTGGAGATGTTCAGCTGAATTCCTCCTTGAACCAAGAGCTGAGCATCTTCCTCAGGGGAGGCAACAGAGCAAGGACTCAGTGTAATGGTAGGAAGTTGGCAGGGCTCATGCTGTCTAGAACTCCTCCACAATCTAGTGAAACAGGTTCACACCTAGTTGACTAAGAGAGGACAAAAGGCCTCCCCTGAGCAGCACTAAGCATGGTCATGGCACAGAGGCTGTGGCACTGAGAAGCCAAACAGGGCCTTGCTCTGCTCACCCTCCTGAGTTCCTCCCAGGGCAGCTCCATCCCTGGCTGCTTCTGCACTGCCCAGGCTTTGCACTTACATTCCTCAGCCATAACCGTTTGCAGACCTGGGATCAGGGGCCACTTCCACATTTCCACCCTGCACAGCTCAGGGGCTCTAAGGTGGCAGAGGAGGGGCTGTCCTGGAGAGCTCAGCAGCTCTTCAGTCAGCTGGGACTTTTGACAGCCAAGAGACTGACAGAAGTGAATCTAAGAAGCAAAGACTACAGATTGGGAGCTCTCATCTGGCAAGTACTGAGTGCACAAGAAAGGGGAGTTTCTGTAATTCTCAAGATATTTTCACCATTAACCTGCAATTCAAATACAAATTTGGGGCATATATAGATGGAAGCTGGTTAATAGCAGAAAGGAGCTTTTATTATGGAACCTGCAGCACAACTTGGCTCCCTTCTTGGGAATTCAGGAGGGGCAACTTTTGGGGAAAGAATGTAGAATAAAGAATTCTTTTGGCACAGAATTTTCACAGAATCAAACATTCTGTCTCTTCACAATTATTTCCCCCACTTCCTTTATATCTGATTAGCAATACAGGATTCATGATTAACAATACAGGATTCCCCCTTGTTCCCCTCAAGGGCAGAACTGGGACCTGTTAGAAAATCCTCTCCCTTTTCTTACCCAGAAAGGGGCACAACTACTTCCATGGTTTTCTTTTTTGCCTTCTGTTCAGGAACAGGAAAGACCCTTCCCTATTAAACAAAAGGGAATTACAGGTCTCTGAGCAGCAAAATAACAGTGATTTTCTGTGTTTCCTTTGATGCTGCTTTCCACCTTGATAAGCAATGCTATAACCAGCAATAGAACTCCTTATGCACAAGACAGTTTTGATAAGGGCAGGAAAGGGGACCCACTTTTTTAGTTATAGCTACAACCCAACACCACACTGAATGATCCAGCTGTATCTGCTCACCTTTCTGCAAATTTTAAGACATTGCTGACATTCCAGACAGCAACTGTTCTACTGCAATTCACTGAAGCATCAGCAAAATGCAGGTTCCTTGGGTTAGTTCCAAATCTAGGAAGTTAGAATAAGCCTAGGCAACATTCCTTGAAGAAATAGGATTTTATCTATTGTATTACTGGTGCCACAGTAAATCAAATTCAAAACATCTGTGCCTTTTATAGGAAGGGGGGCATGTACGTGTAAAATGCTGTCAGTTTTTGTTGAATCCATAGAGAATCAGTACTGGACTTAGCACAGTATGTCCCAAGAAGTGTTGCTATTCCTGTTACCACTCTTTTTTCTTCTCATCCATGGAGACTCCACCAGGACCCAGTGCAACCACGAGGAGGAGCCCTCCAATGACAGACATGGTCTGGAAGAAATCGTATTTAAGGAAATCGTGCATGGGCTTGTAGGCTGGGACGGTCCAGAAGGCATTGAAGTAGATGTTGATGCCAAACAACCAGATGACCAGAGTCAAGGCAGCCAGCTTAGTCTTGAAGCCAATTGCCACCAAGATAATCAGGGCTGTGCCCACAATGTTCTGCAGAATCTGCAAGGAAAAAAACCATGAAAAAAGTCATTTACTTACACTGTTCTTAAATAGATACACCAACATCAGAGCAGAGCTTGGGTAAGTTCAGTTGTCATGCCACAGATAACCTAATAACTTTTTCTAAAGTATTAATTTTACTTAGAGATTTCAATAAGCATTGAGCAGATCCTGCAGCCCACCTGGGCACTGGTGCTACATTCTAGCTGCTCAACTCATACTTTAACTCTGGGATACTTACAGAAAAGAAGTTCATATCAAAGTGTAGCAGTGTCATGAACATGAGGACGAGCAGCACACGCCCCCCCAGCTGCATGTACTGCTTTGGGGAGCTCTCCCTCATGGTGGGGACACCAGCAAACATGCTTTTCCCCTCTGAGCGGGACTCAGCCAGCAGCAGCAGCAAGCCTCCCCCAAGGGCAAGATTCCTACACAAATGGGAACAAGGAAAACAAAAAAAAAAAAAAAAAGCAGTTTAGTACAGCTTGCACTGATCTATATTTGTAGTGTCTTATCTGACAATTTCAGTAAGGATCTACATGAGTGAGGAATGACTTGCTCTGCACTGTGGGATGTGTTGGTCTGTGTTAGACTTCCCAGCCCCAGCAGCACAGAGCACACCAAGGATCTGTGGGAACACAGCCTGCCAGGGAAGTCCAGCACCCACCACTCAGGCACAGTTGCTTCAGTGGCTGTTTCAACACAAATTTAGTTGTGTTCAAGTTATTCTGTACCTCAGGTTTAGCCATATATGCCAAAGTAGTTCAGAGGTTGCTTTGAGAAAACAGAGCAGCAGCACTGCTGGAAAGTTACACATTGACAGGGCTGTAGTAAGCCCAGAGTGCAGCTCAGAGGGGTGGAAAGGCAACAGCCAGCCATCACTCAGGGCCTGACAGGAAAGCTCATGTTTATCATCTTGGCTTCACCTTAGGGAAGGTGTTAAGAGGTTTAAAATCTCAGAAACCACTCCAGTGACCACATGCTGTAGTTTTCTCAGAAAATGGCTTCAGCCATGCAGAAGCAGAGTTGCTATTTTAGCCATTTAGGAAATAAAAGCAATTCTGATCAAGTGTAGACAGCTGGTTGAGCTCTCAGACAGGTTAGCAGCAGAAGCACTTGGATCCCAGTGGATTAGGATTAGTCTTTCCCTTCTTGAGCCTGCTGCTTACAGTTGAACACAGACTCCCCTGATTTTTCAACAGCTGTGATTTCTTCTTTAATGCAACTTGTAAAATCTTTCTAGTAAATACTATGTACAAATGCCATTTCCCCTGCCACCAAGTGTCAGTTTTCATTCTGTTTCCATAAAAACTTCCAGAAGCAGGCATACCTCATCAAGAACTTCAGGTCCCATAGAATGCTGTATGCAATAGTCTAGGCAAAGAACATAACAGGTTAAAACACCATATAAATGACACTGAAGTTCTGAATTTCTGTTACAATCTCAAGTCAGAATTTGATTATAAACACAATATAGTGAAGGAAACAAGGTAATTACATCAGTGTGGTCCAGTGAGCCTGTGAACACAAGGAAGGGAAGCCAGAACTTGATTTGTGCTTTAGGCCCCCAAAAATTCCCTGGTTTTGTAGGGGAAGGATGCTAATAGCTTGGATCCTTTGTGATGGGAACACAGCTGCAGGCCAAAGCAACTGCAAGTTCCACATTTGGCTCATTAATTGACATCCAGGTAAATTGTCAGTTACTTCTGCTAAATAGGTCAAGGTCAAGTATTGAATGAATATCTCCAAGCTGACTAATTGCAATTCCATCTATTGGGCACATCAGGAGAACAGAAGCAGCAAAATAGTTCAATGCCATCGAGGACTGGCAGTAAGCCAGGGTGGAGAAAAATTCCAGGGTTGCAAGTTATATTTAAATATGTTGGAAGTACTGGGGCTAAGAGAGATTTGAAAGGTACAGTTTAGAAGGGATGAAGATTTAAGCCTCCTACCTGTAATGCTATAATTCCAAACAGTCCAAAGCAGGCATATTGCACAAAGTTCCTACTCAGCACCAGGATACAGCCACCTGAGTTGGGAAATGGAACACAGTTACACTTGGAAAAACTCCTGCAGGAATGCTAACTTGGATTTTCCTTTTTCTTTCATGAGATAACTGTTAGGGCATCATGCTGTATTCCTTCTCCTTGAAAGGATAAAACCCAAAACCTTTCTCAAGTTTTCCACCAGAAAGCACCAACAGCCTTTCTCACTCTGGCAACTGCATTAAATTAAGCTGACCCTCTACAAAATAGTGAAGGCATTTTTCCTCTCTCAATTTCTGACAGCCTGAGCCTACCCAGCACTCCTTCTGGGATAATTTTGATTCCTGGGCTTTGGAAAAGTTTCTGACACAAGCACCTCACTCAGGCTTAAATGCACCCTCTCCAGGGTAAGAATTTGCTTTGGAGATGAATGCCCATAAAAACAGGAGGCTGAGAAAGTCCCAACATTGCCCCATTTAAAAGAGAAGGAGTATTTAATTTAGAGAACTCTGGGTGTGGTTTGTATTTATGGATGCATGTACAGAACTGAAACCAGATTGTCCTGATGGATTCTTGGCATCTCTGACTCAGAGGCAGTGTGTCACAAGAAACTCTCTATGGCTGCTTCCAGGAAAGGCTGAGGCAGGTCAGTTCAGTTCTTTTCATGCAGCCCATGTAGTACTATCAGTGCTGAGCTGTCAGGGACTATGAGGAAATCAGTGAGGCATCCCACAGTGCCATGATTCACAGGGCTGCAGCCACGCTGGAGTGCTCTGCCTGAACCTGAAAAGCCCCAGAGCCACTTACCCAGCTGCCCAAAGAGGTTTAGGAACACAAAGATGGAGGCCAGGAAGTAGCCACAGTTCCACGTGCCATCGATGTAGTCCCTCTGCTCACTCCACTGGAACCACATGCGGATGCCATCCTCCAGGAAGGTGCTGATGAGGCACAGCCGGGCCACGTGGGGCAGGTACTGCTTGGTCACCCTCAGGAACTGCAGGGGCACACAGGGCATTAGCAGGGAGCAGGGAAAGGGACACTGCAGGGATAACCCTGCTCTCTGCACACTGAGCTCAGCAGCTCTCACGCACTCAGGGTCATCAACATCCAGAGAGAAACTGGGACTTGGATTTAATGAAATGCTTCTTCACCCACTGGGAGCAGCAGGGGAAACTTGTTGCTATTCTCCACTGGACTAGGACTTGGAAAAAAGCAGAATCCAGCAGCACATTTCTATGTAACAGGAACTGGGCTTTGATGGAGTTCTCGCTAATGAAGGCTGACCTTGGTTTTAGTTTCTCTATCTCAGGGTTTCATGTTACAGCTCAACTATCAGATAGCCTGGAGCTGAAAGGGCAATCCTGCTCCCACCCATGTGCTCAGGCACTCACCCCCCTGGAACAACCCAGATTCAGGGAGCCAGGCTGATAGAAGATACAAGTTCTGTACAAATTAAAAAACACTACTGAATTTTTTGCCAAGCTTATTCCCTCCAACAGCTCAGTGCAAACAAAGCACGTGTACTCGAACAGCAGCAGATCTTAGCTCTACATAACCACTGCATGGAACTGCACTCTCTATTCTCTAGGCAGGTTTTAACTTCCATTAAAAGGAGCATCCTCTGCAGAAAGGAAACAGACGTTTGTAGCCACAGCTCAGTGCAGTGGTTAAAAGGAAATTATATCATCATGCAACAGATGCTGAGTTTTAGTTTTAGGGAAAGGAAGATGTATCTGGGCCCACTTCATCTTGCAGGCTCCTGGACTGGTTTGCTCTGCAATTACAATAATTAAAGGAACAAATACAAAATTGCCAAACAGAGTCTAAAGGGTCGTGTTCTATAGAGCTGTGGGGTGCACAGGAAAGCTTACCACCTCTGGGTTAGGACATGTGTTTAACTGCCAACCCATTTTCTAGGCAGCACTGGTTATTACTTAATTGAGACTTCCACCAGGAAGGAGATAAAAGCCATTTCTGATAGTTTATTCCTGCCAGCAGCAATCAGTCAATACTAAAGGCCATGCAAATGACAAGCCTAGCTCACTGTGCAACTATAGATTATCACACGAAAAAAAATCAGCAAACATCCTTAATAGTCAATTAAATAGTTAATATTGGAACAAACTGCACTGTTGGACTGCCTGTATCCAGAGTCTAAGGGTCAAAATTCACCTTAATCAAGTGCATTTTAAGTGCAGCTGTACTCTGCCTCCAGGCTGCCACTTCAGGCTTTTTTAAGCCATGTCAACAATTGGATGAATGAGTCAGAAGAGAATTTCTGATCTTTGTCACTCACTGAATGACACACACATCTTGGTTTACAGCTTTCCTGCCTCCTGAGTTTCACTGTGAGGTTGAGGAAACTTGCTGAGGAATACGAAAAATAAAGTTCTTACAAACCAAAAGTCATTTGTAAGATATAGAACAAGCAACTTTCGTCTAAAAATAAATGAAAGAAGTGCTGGGAATCTGTAAGGAAAGGATAAAAACAGTGCTGTGGAAAGGCTGAAAAAAACAACAAATAGTAGAGAATATCTTCCTCTAGGCCTCATTTTTGCTGTTTTGAAGTAGGAGCTGATCTCATTTTCCCCTTCCCTGGGGCCATGAACAACACAGGTGAAGGATCCAAGAAGACATTTAACATTTACCTGTTCTCTTGGCATACAGAGGGAATTTAACACCGGCCATTAAACACGAGTGCACACATCCAATGGGCTCCAGCCAAGTCAGAGAGGCTGCAGCCTACAGCAGCTGCAGTGCTAAGCAACCTCATGGCACACACATCATCATCCCTGGGCACCCACAGCTCCTGGAGCTGCACTCACATTGAACCCCCTGCACACAGCAAGCTCAGATAAGCTTCAGCAACAGCCTGTGGGAACAAAAACCCAAGCCAAAGGAACCAACAGATCCAGAGAGAAAGGAAGAGAACAACTACAGGAAGAGAATGTAACAGGCAGAAAGCGATTTCACAATTAGAGGATCTGGGTGTAAATCACTTGAGCAATTTAACTGAAGATGGAATGAATGAACAGAAACATGAGAGCTGCAGCAGTGGGACTCAATGAGGAGCACAAGTCACCCTGGGTTTGGCCCTGCACAGCACCAGCACTGTGTGGCTCAAAAGCTGCACCCTGAGCCCACTTCCTTTAAGATTCACACAGATAAAGTGACACACATGAGAAAATTGGTGGCTGCAGTTCAATATCTGCAGCTAAGAAATGGGACCTGAAACACACCCTGCACTGAGCACAACACATCCAGATCCAAACTGCTGGCACTGATGGAGGTGGCAGCATTAAACTCACAACATCAAATTAGTGCAGGGTTTATTCTGCCCTGGGCTTGGCATCAACTGCTCTCCACATGTTCTGTCTCCTTGGAAGAGGCAAAACATTATGAGAAAAGACAAGAAAATGCTAAATAAAACTATTTTAAAGAAGAACAGCTGGTTCTGTGTTGGCAGCCAAGTCACTGACATATGCCAGAGGGGCTTTGTGTTGCCATATCTCCCTCTAATGGGATTAAAATGGCAAAGATAGATTTAAATGCTCCTTTAAGTTTAACAACCAAAGATGTACAAGAAGATCCAGGGATCTTTTAATCAAAGCTCTGCTCAACCTCCCATTTTTCTAGAGGACTGAAATTTTCAAACCCATAAAGGCCTGACCAAAAGAGAGGCAATAATATGATTCATTTTGACCCCACCTCCAACAGTTTCAAATTTGCTGAAAGTCCACTCTATTTTGATAAAGTGTTTATACCATGGTACAATTACAGGTATTTTAAGTCCAATAAAAGGCCACGAGTTAGGAATTTTTGCAGGTATGTTCTGTCCAAGCACAAAGCCTTTTCCTGGGTATTCTTGGATCAGGGAAGTTCTGATTATGGTGAGGAACAGCACACTGCTCACCTACACAAAACCCTCCTGAGCTGCACAGCATTTTTAGTCTAGAGCTTCTGACAAGGCATATCACAAATATCTTGAATACTTTTAAGGGATTGCTTTGTTCTGGGAGAAAAATTCCTCCAGCAGCCTGGGACATCACTGTTCTTTCCTGGAAGAGAATGCTCAATCCAATGGCACAGAGAAAAATCACTTTTTTTTCACCAGCTTGGATACATTCACTCAACAAGATTCCACCCCAAAATCATAGGGACAGCAAAACCCATCACATTCATTAGCCAATGCCTACAAAGTACTGTAAAAACTGGGAACAGGCTTTCCCATTTATTTCCAAAGGCAGGAAAAGGGCTCTGACCCAGTAGAGCATTGCCAGCAATATTAATCAGGTTTTTAATTGCAGGAAGATTTCTCAATGCTTTTCCCTTCTGAAGTGTGCTTTATACTAATTCCCTTTTCCAAAAGGCTATTTATTAATGAAACTTTTAAAATGGTACTTTTAGTAATTTGTTGCATTTTACTATCATTCTTCTTGGGAAAATTTTTCCCCAGCCTAACGAGAATAGGCTACTTGGCTTATAGTGATAAACAATCAGTGCACTGACATGACAAAGTTCTAGAGAACATTTCCAAATTCAGGTTTTTTTAATCTAAATGACAAAGTTCAGACTAACAAGGAAATGTTTTCTTCTCTCTTCCATTTTCTGCAAAGTAGGATATTGAGGACAAGAAATAATGGGTTCAAACAAAGAAGGGAAATGTAAGCTGGAAATTAGGGAGAAATTCCTCCTTGGGAGGGTGGGGCTGCCCTGGCACAGGTGCCCAGAGAAGCTGTGGCTGCCCCTGGATCCCTGGAAGTGTCCAAGGCCAGGCTGGACAGGGCTTGGAGCAACC
>JANRGV010000052.1:7413759-7441317 GCA_024734035.1 Alethe castanea
GGGATGGAGGGACAGGACACAGGGAATGGCTTCCCACTGCCAGAGGGCAGGGATAGATGGGATATTGGGAAGGAATTGTTGCCTGTGAGGATGGTGGGGCCCTGGCCCAGGGTGCCAGAGAAGCTGTGGCTGCCCCTGGATCCCTGGAAGCGTCCAGGGCTTGGAGCAGCCTGGGACAGTGGAAGGTGTTCCATGGCAGGAGTGGCACTGGGTGGGCTTTGAGATCTTTCCAACCCTTCCAGCTGGAATTCTGACATTTAAAACACCCCACTTTGTAGGACAAGTCCCAGCTCACCTGTCCCTGAGAATTGTCCAGAGCTCTCCCCCCAGGCAGGCCTCCATCAGCATGTACAGGTACTTGCTGTCCTTGAACGTCCTGTAGAGCCTGCAGGTGGCAACCAGGAAATCACAAATCACACAACAAATCCATTATCAAAGCACTAAACTCGCTGGTTTGACAGAGTATAAAGAAGCTCAAATGCTCTTCCTCTTCCTCCCAGGAAGGAATGTGGAGGAAAAACTGCCTCAAGGGATGGGCCAGACTTTGTGAACCCATCCTCGAGTTCTGAACTGTGCTCTAAAATCCACGCTCTGTGCTCAACAGGATTTTCTAATGATATTACATTAACTGGATTTATAGATGTGTTTAATAATATTAAATAACTACAGTGAAAAAACCTGGAGATTCTTCTATTTTTTTTAAATTTTAATGTTCAGCTGCTTTTGTACTTCCTATTCCACGTGTGGCTTTATCCATCCAGGCTTCCAGCAGGATACAGGGAAGGTTTCTTTGCAGCTGTTTGGATAATAATTTTAACAATTTCTGCAGCAGAAAGGAATGCTGAGGGTGACTCCTGGTGCAATTCCTGCATTCCTGGCAGTTTCCAGGAGCTAAAAATTCAAGAGCTGCTGCCACACAATGGAAATGAAACCAGGTGGGTTTTGCAGATTCCAGATCTTCCCTGCCAATCCCAGCTATTATTTTGACAGAGCTGTGGGATGGATCAGTGGGAAAACACTGCAGGATTTGGTTCCTTTGGAAGACATCCATTTCTATTTATATAAAACCAATGGTCAGTTATAACTGACCATTAAATAATGCTAAAAGGGATGGTTTTAACAAAAATCCCCCTACTCATTTCTTTCTGCTGGGACAAAATATAATTTATCTTAATACACGTTTAATCTCTATTAAAGTTTACAGAAAACTTCAAAAATCCAAAATGTAATTTCATTTTTTAATTGCTTGGAAATTTAAATACTACTGAAATACTTTCCTTAATTAAGGCAGTCCCACTGAAAATTTTATGGCCATTTAATCTGGCCTAAACTGCACAGATAAAAATAAAAAGCAAACATTATTTATCAGTTATCATGGAAGCACAAATTTTAGACACATGAAAGGGCATTATTTCAGACTTAAGTTTAAATGACACACTATTTGAACAATGTCTTTATTTATTTCCTTATTCCTTAAAATATTAGCACTTGTTTGTCCCCTGATCCAACCCAGAGCGTTTTGTTCTGTTTGAGTTTTAGTTTATCTAAAAGTCAATTTTATTTAGTGTCCCATGGCTTCTCCTGGTCCTTTTGCCTGGTTTAATTCATTTTAATATCCAAACTCAATTATTCCTCTGAAACTTTTTAACAAACATAATGAATTAAGAAAGCAACCAAGTTGTTCTGGAATTTTGTCTTTCCCATTCTAATATCCCAGCGGTTGTGTCCTTGCTCCAAGATTATTCTAAACCCACCTTTCATCCATCAGCTCAAAACTGAATTAATCCACAGAAATATTCAAATTTCTGCCCATTGCACCCCCCCAAAAAAATGATCCCAGCTCATTCAATAAATGGAATAAACAAGTTATAGAATAAACAATAAACAAGTTGAATAATTTTAGGATAGAATCTATAGGAAAACTTCAAATCCCTGTGTATGGGCAAGAGGAGAAGAGGGAAAAAAGCAGAAACCAAGTTTGATAAATCAAATATTTTCCAGCAATAGCAAAAGGTTGGACTTTGTGACTTGGAAAGTCCCTTCCCAGAGCAGTGTTTCCATGGAATATTAAATATGATTCAGGGATGGTTGTTGTTGCAAAAGATGGGAAATACTGCAGGATATGGAAGGAGAAGATGTACAGGTAGAACAGCCTTGTTCTGCTTCCCTGCTGAAGGGTGAAGGGTGGGAACGAAGCAGGATTTCATTTATCAGCCATGAATACCAGTGGCTCCATTAAGAAATGTTTGGAGGCTCAGGTTTTATTTAGAAGTGGGTATTTCTGGGAGTGGTGACTTGGCTGGCCCTGCACTTCCCCTCTCATCCCAAAACAGCTCAGCCTTCCAAAAATCCAGAGGCTGGAATAGCCCACAGGGAATATTTGGCTCCGGCCTGGGTAACAGGAATGTTTATGGATCCAACAGCACATCCTGAAGGGAATGGCAGCCAGGCAGTGTTGGACTCCAGTTGTCACCCATGAATCACAGGAGAAGCCATGGGCTCCAGAGGAATCCCTGGGATGAGCCTGAGAAGGAAACACCCCATGAGTGCCCCAGCCTGGCCATGTGCTTCCCTTTGGATTCATCCCACGGGTTTGTTTGTGTCTCCTGAGCAATTTCTGGGAGCAGGGCTGATCTCCTAAGGCAGAAAAGTTTTGCAGGCATCTCTGAGGGTGGGAGGAAGCAGCCTTGGCTTGGATGCCCTTCAAGGTGGCTCCAGGGATCCTCAGCATCCACTGCTCCATCCTGACCTGCAGCATTGAAAGAACCCCCTTTCTGTCCTCACAGTCCTTGAAAAGCCAGGGAATGTTGTTATTAGGGTAGAAACAACCAAAAATGCCTGGCACCCCTTTTATTCCCTGGAGATGTGCTTAGGTTTGGGGCAGGGAGATGGTTTTAACGTGTTTGCCCATGAGGAGTCCAGGGATGCTGAACTCAAGTTGTCAAATATTCCATAAAGAAAAATGCTGGACACAGCTGGTCATTGTCATGGCGCTGTGTCATTTCAAAGGATGAAGCCCTGCCTTCCAGCTTACCGTAGTGAGAAAGAAAACTCAGATACTAAGAAGGAAAAGGAAAATTAAACTGGAGTAGGGGCAAAGCCAAGTCATGATAAATAGGAATAAATAAATAAACAAATAAACAAATAAATAAATATGTGTGTAAATATATATATGTATGTATAAATTCTAGATGGTGAATCCAGTGCCTAGAGGAGCTCCAAGAGAGCTGGAGAAGGACTTGGGTCAGGGGACACAGGGAATGGCTTCCCACTGCCAGAGGGCAGGGTCAGATGGGATATTGGGAAGGAATTGTTCCCTGGGAGGGTGGGCAGGCCCTGTCACAGGGTGCCCAGAGAAGCTGTGGCTGCTCCTGGATCCCTGGAAGTGTCCAAGGCCAGGCTGGACAGGGCTTGGAGCAACCTGGGAGAGTGGAAGGTGTCTCTGCCATGGCAGGGGCTGGAACAAGATGGGCTTTAAGGTCCCTTCCAACCCAAACCAGTCTGTGATTCTAGATGAGAATTATCTGGACAAGATACATCAGCATTTATCCTGGAAAATTAAATAAACTCCCCCAGTCTGGCTCTCCCTTGCAGCCCTCTCACTGCTGTGCAATGACTCAATAGTCTCCTTGCATTTTTGTCCAGAAATCTTTCTTTTTTTTTTTTTTTGAACAGCACAAATACCAAGCACCCACATTCCTAAGGATTTATTCCTAAAGATTATTACAGACACTAGGAAAGTTGCCTGAGATCTGCTCCCTCTTAGGAAGGGATTACAAAGGAGAGAATCCTAAACACTCCATGCAGGCCCCAGGTACAGCTATTTTCAGTACTTGGTGGCTGCACTGAAGGGGTTGCCAAGTAATATTTTAACAAAAATCACTTAAAATGGGCTTAATTTCCAAGTATGTAAATTATTGAATGAATAACACTGGGCTGGTGTTACAGTGCCCCCTCCACTGCAATTCCTTACAGCTCAGAGCAGCCTACTACCAGCAATCTCACCCCAGTATTGCTCCTCACTCCACCTCAACATGGATATAACTGAACCAAGTGAAAAAAAAAACCCTCAGTTTTTTCTCCTGCCAGTTCAGCTCCCCAGTTCAATGACAAAAGTGCTGGTGAGAGAGAAAAGGGGAATGCAGCCTTGGGAGAAGTAGGACAAGCCCTTTCACTGACAACTGGCTGTCTGGCAAGCTTAGTTGCCAGTAAGACAGTGCAGCAGTTCACCTCTGGATTAAGAGCCACTTATTAGTGCTGAGTATCATGGCATCCAGGGCATAATTTGCTAATTCAAAGGGAAATTACAGTATCTGAGAAAAGCTAAGATTTACTGTTTGAATTTAAGGAACAGATTATTCTTGATTTTGTAAGAGACATTCAGGATTTGCTGATAAACCATGGAATTAGCTCTAACATTCTCCCACAGGGCTTTTATGCTACAGAAATTAAGACTCATTATGTGTTGAGCACTAGTACAGAGATTGGAAAAAGCAAGAACATCACTGAGAATGCATTCAGCTCCCAGAACAGCCATTGTCCAGCCTCCACCAGGGGAGTTTCAACACAATTTCAGTCCAAACATTCCAAGTACTTTTTTAAATCCAAGATGAACTAACAGCTCCTCTAATGCCAAGTGTTAAGTTCACAATATATACCAAAGGTTAGTGTTTAGCAAGTCACTCCTTCATTGGTGTGACACTGAGCTTTAGCAGCACAGGCAGCACTGAAAGGTTCTGATCAAGCTACCAGGCAGAATTATCACAGGAGTTATTGCTCAGAACACCATAAAAATTCTTATGCAATCTGATGGTAAGAGCAGCAAAACACCAAATCCTGCAGCTAAAAGGCAAGGCTCATTTTTAAACAGGATGTGGCCAAGCACTAGTAAATTTGTGCCATTTAAAACTCACTTCAGGAGAAGGCAAACTACATTAAAGGTGGACAAAAGAGCTTTCAGCTGAGTGAAAAAAGGGGTGTTGAGGACATCTAGAAATAACCCCACAGGAATAAATAGAGAGGTGTTATAAGAAGGTCAGGACAAGTGCTGCAAATTTTGGCAAGTAATGTGAACACTGCAGTGATGGTTTACCTTCTCCTCTAAAAGGAGCAAGAGGACAAGGTAAACAGAGAATGACCAAGATAATCCAGATATCCCTTAAACTGAGTATTCCACATATCACAAGAAACTCTCTTTAAATCAAGTCTTCCTTCTTCCATCTGGGGGTGGGGAGGAAGTGCAGAACAGGTTTTCCCAGTGAAATCAGTGAAAGACAGAGGCAGCACAGCCCCCTCAGAGCTGTGACGTGTTATTGTGCACCACACAACTCACTCGAAATCACAGCGGTTGTAGAACCAGGCAGAATCAGATTTTCCAGCCAATTTGCTGAATGTGATTACTTGCTGCCTCTTATTGTCGATTAGATGAATCACCATGACTGTGAAGATCTTTGCAACACCATCCCCAGCAGAGCAACTACTTACACTCAAAACAATCCTGTTGTCAGACATTGTAAGAGATCACAAACTTCTATTTAACAGAGAAATCACTCGGGCCTCCACTGAAATAAATGTAAGAAGGTTTACAAGACAACATCAGCTTGTTTGCTTTCCTTTTGCCCCAATCCTGAGCACAGCACCACGGTGCTGACCAACCATTTCCAGTTTGGGATCCAGACATGGGTCAGGGTTTTATGAAATCACAGAGCAGTTTGGGTTGGAAAGACCCTAAAGCTCATCTTTGCCATGAGCAGGGACACCTTCTACTACCCCAGGTTGTTCCAAGCCCTGTCCAACCTGGCCTTGAACTCTTCCAGGGATCCAAGGGCAGCCACAGCTTCTCTGGGCAGCCTGTACCAGGGCCTGCCCACCCTTAGAGGGACAAATTTCTCCCTAATGTCCCATCTAACCCTGCCAAGTTGAATAACTCGGTCACTCTTCCATCCCTGCCAGCTCACACTGGTTCCTCACACCCAGCCGGGACGGCTCCTGCTCGCCTTCCAATTTATCCCTCCTGAGAGAAGCCCTGGCCCCGAGCAGAACTCGCTGTACGAGAGGCCCGGGCGCTCACTCCAGGGCAGGGGCGGCCGCTGGGCCTGCGGCGGTGGGAGCCGGGCCCGGGATCCTCTCGGAGGAAACTTGCAGGAAAAATGGGAACAAACTACTTCCAGAAGCAGGTAGTGAGAAGGCAAAGTAGAATGGCTACAAATTGAAAGAGGAGAAACTTCGGTTGGATATTAAGAAGAAATTGCTCCCCGTGAAGGTGGGTGCCCACAGAAGCTGTGGCTGCCCCATCCCTTGAAGTGGCCAAGGCCAGGCTGGACAGAGCTTGGAGCAACCTGGGACAGTGGAAGGTGTCCCTGCCCACGGCAGGGGCCGAACGAGACGATCTTTAGCATCCCTTCCAGCTCAAACCACTCCAGGGCTCTATAATTCCATAAACCCACCACCCCAGCACAGCGCGGCCCCGAGGCGGCAGCGACCCCGCCGCCATCCCGGCCTGCCTCAGCCGGGCCCCTCAGCGTGGCCCCGGCGCACAAAGGCCGCCGGGCGGGCACGGTGGGGGGGAAAGGCGGGCGAGCACCCACCTGATCGACGAAGTCCTCGGCGGTGTTCATAATGTCGTTGTGGCCCATGGCGGGGCCCGGGCTGGCTCGGGGCGGGCGGGGCGGTGGCGGGGCCGGGCCGCGCTCGGTGCAGGCGCTGCCACGTCGGACGGGCCGGGCCTTGAAGGCGCCGCCGCGCCGGCGCGCGCGGGGCGGGGCCTCCCCGCCGGGACACGCCCCCCGGACACGCCCCCCGGCGCTCTTAAAGGGGCCGCGCCCCCACCATACTCCGTGTGGGAAGGGGGGTCTAACTCCCTCAGGGCCGCGACCCCGCGGTCCCGGGTGGGAGGCCGGGCTGTGTCCCCGCCATGGAAAAATATGAGGTGCTGCCCCCAGGCTTATTCTCTATCCAGCAATGAGTGGGCGGCTGCAGCGTTGTGGGGGTGTAGGCGGTGCTGGAGGGGTCTGTGTGGGGTACATGGCCTGAGGAGGGGTCTGTGACCAGCGCAGGGGCCGTGGGTTCCCTTGGGGACACGCTGTGAGTGGCTCTGAGTGCGTTGAGTGTTGCTGAAGGGGTTTATGAGGGCCCTGGGAATGGTGTGGGAGCCCCTGGGAGCAGCACACGGCCATAGGAGATGGGGGTTGAGTGGCCCTGAGGGGGTTACGTGGTTCTGGACAGGGTGTGGGTGGTCCTGGGGTGTTTTGAACACGGGAATGTCCTGAAGAGGAGGGAAGGGAAGGCCTGAGTTCCTCTCAGGAGCTGGGGTGAAGGTTGGGGTATCCCTGATCCTGGAGGTGTTCCCTGTGTGGAAGTTTTCTATGCAAGAGCGAATTAAAGGGTTTTTTTGCCTCAGTTGTTGTGGCCTAGCTGAGCAGGTGCTCTGGGTGTGTCCTGTGCCCGGCAGGTGCTGGAGCAGCTCCAGCCCGGGGCGCTGGGCACGATGCTGACAGCTCAGCTGAAAACACACGAGGCTGCCCAGAAGAAATATGCAATAAAACAGGTGAGCAGGTGGTTGCTACGAAAATAAGAGTTTGGCATCTCTGTTATCTCCAGGGGCACCATCGTAGCAGAGAGACCCGTGCTGGGCAGCTCAGCTGCTGGGTCAGAGTGGGCTTGCTCATTACTGTGCTGCTTTTTGGGAAAATGGGAGATTCAGATGAGTTTGTTGGAATGTTGAGGCTCAAAGTGGGGAAAGGGCAGCAGCTTAGTTAGGTGCCCTCAGTGTTCTCTCACCTTGGCTCACTGCTGCCCTGGCAGTACAGAAGCATTGTCTGTCATGCACATATTTTCAGCTCTGTTTACCCATCTCCTGACACCAAAACTGCCCCAAACATTAGAGATTTGACTTATCATTGAAAATTTATGTCATTTGCAGTCCAATCACCTTGATGAGAGTGTTCTGGCTCGAAGCTCCCTGGTGTTTCTGTTACAGTCTCATCCCTGTCTTTTGTTTGGTGCAGGTTGAATGCATTGACCAACACCAAGCAAATGTGGCCTTGAAGGAGGTACTGGTGCAGTCTTTTCTTTACTACTTCATTTACAAAGACCAAAGTCTTGATAGAACCAAGTCTTTTATCTACAAGGTTTAGCTGAGTAAATAATAAGTAAATCGGGTAGGACTATTTGTGGGGTGTGATCTCTGCTCTCTGCTTGGGCTCAGGCCAGGGTTTTATATTAGTTGTTATTTTTGGATATGTAAATTCAAATGGACAGTTCCTCTCAGAGGATAGTTCTTCCTCAGAATTTTTACTGTTTTGTGAAGCCAAAGAACAAAACAGATCCTTTCGGTTTTAAGCTGGAGGAGAACCTTAGTCTGTTTGTAGTTTATTATTAATAACTTGATGTCTAGATAACATATTTCATCATGTGCTTATTTCTCAGAGTTGAACTTTTTAAATGTGAATATTGTATTCTTTTCTTTTGGTGCAAACTTTTTTCAATGCCTTGAGTAAGTAGCATCAGAAATACTCTTAAAATACCAAAAATTGTTTCAATAAAATATGTGGAATAGCACATGATGAATGAGTCTCCCAGTGCCCATTATGCACAGCACTTGGAGTTGGAAAAGAAGGAGAATAAATCTCTGTGCAGATGTTTTATCCTGGTCAGAAAGGTGACCTCTTTCTGTACAAGTATGGCATTACCAGTAAAACTTGAACCAATTTTTCTGTTGAAATAAATGTTGAAATACATCTATTAAATAAATGCAGTTTTGCCATCTAGGAGTGTGACTCCTTTTAGGTTTTCTGTTGTGCCTGCACAGACACAAACACAACTAGAGGAAAGTAACCTGAATTCTTTTTATCTTCCTCATAATCAGCAAATTTGCTGAAGTGATTAGAATTTGTTAGAGCCCTGCACGGAAACCACCTTCAAGGAGATAAAAATCTCTCATGCCATTATATTGGTTAGGTTCAAGCTTGCATGGAGGTTACAGGAAATAATGGCTGCACTTGAAAAATCACCCTGACTTATATTCTAAGAAATATTTTCAGGTTTGGGTGTTAGGAAATGGAGAAGGGGGTGGTTCACACATCATCTCCCTGTGGATCAGTTTACAGCTTTGAATCTCACAAGGCTGTTGCAGCAGTGAGTAGAGTCTTGGTGAAATATTTTCCTTCTTTCCACATTGGTGTATGCAAATATTTAACAGAGCTGGCACTTTGGAAGAGTTTGATCAGAAATGTGACATGAACAAGTGAGGAACTGGTTTTGGGTGTTATTTAAGGTCCTGTTAAAGGAAAGGACTAGCTATAGCAAGCTGTATTTTCTCTTTTTTATTCTGTGCAGGCAATGGATTTGCTAAAACTCCACCATTCTAACATCTGTACTTACAAGGAATTGTTTGTGACTTGGAACAGCAAGGTGAGAATGGAACAGGATTGGTTCAACTGGAATGTGTGGTTTATGTTCAAGGCACATGAGCATATTCACAGGTTTAAATTTAGGGTCATTGAGTGAGGTGCTAAAAAAGAAGGTTTTTTGATTCGAAACAAGCCTGATTTTTTTTTTTTTTTTTGTCTCCTGAATACACACACTGAAAAGCTGTGAATATGGATTGGAGTCCATCACATGGCAGGCTCCCAGATTCTGATGGGAATTAGTGTGCAGTTCTGATTTTCATGCCTGCATGAAAACCCTTCTATAGGGGACCATAAGAAGCTGAAAGCCCTGACTTATTTATTTGCAGGTTTTCTTCAGTGCTTGGACAGAATCTTTGATGTTTTTATGGATGTATAATTGATTTGAATCATCCTATACAGCTTCAGATAAGATGCTTGATAATGGTGGTTTGTTTTATTTGCTAAAACACCAAGCATACTGTATTTTTAATGAAAGAAATTAAATATTGTCTCTTCTGTGAGAGAATAATTATCTCAGAACCCTTTTGTACTGTGAACATCCCATCCACCAGTTTGGTTTTGCCTTTCTTACCTGCAAACAATTCAACAATTTTGGTGCAATGTTTTATTGCAGGTCTCATCTCTGTTCCTCTGCCTGGTTATGCAGCACTCAGGCCAAGGAGATCTTTCAGCTCTAATCAAGGAGAAGAGGCAGAAGTCAGAAAAGACAGCACACACGGTAAAAAGTACAGAAGAGGCACCTGTTTGAACTGAGAGACTTGTTGCTTTTATGGTATTCCTTCTTTCTGAAAATCCTCCCTAAAACCTTCAAAGCACAGGAGGGTGGTTTTGGAAACTCACTTGTGAAAGTTATTTAAAAGTTCCGTGTTTGTGTTACACTTTCATGTCTATTTCCCTCCACAGGTGGTTCAGAAGTTCCTGGGCCAGATGGTGGATGCTTTGTTTTACATACACAAACAAAATATTTGGCACAGGTGAACAGAAATCTCATTCTCTTTGTCTGACAGGCCCTTGTTCTTTGCACAGTCCTCAGAGGCAGAGAATTTTACTCTTCCAAAAGGAGAAGTAGTGGGTAGAAATTCCAGACTTTAGATTAGTGGGGTTTTTTTTTGTTTGTTTGGTTTTTTTTGGTTTTTTTTACTTCCAAAGTTACCTATTTCCTGAGTTTTGTCTGGAATGCTCATTTGACTGAGGTATTATCTCTTGGTGGGGTTTTTTTGAATATTGAAAAAATTGTCCATCTCTGTAAATGCTCACATTTTGGTGGCTGTGGTGGACGAAGTTTGTGTATCTGAATAAGAGGCAACCCTGCATTCCATGCTCAGATCAATTTGTGTCCCAAGCACAGATTTTAAATTTGGAGAGAAAAATAATTGTGTTTTGGTTGATTATCACTTGTATACCAGAAAAAAAACAACACCAACAAAACAGAAACAAATAGAAACAAAAAGTCCAAACTGATTTCCCCTCCCTGCAAAAAGCCCACTACAAAAACCAACCCAACCCTTCTAAGGGCTAAAGATGCTGGGAAGTTGTACTTATGTGTCATTAGACACTAATTTCACAGGCTGAAAGAAAATATTTATGTTGCAGAAATCTCAAGCCATCAAACATCCTTGTGACTGGTGCAACATCCTTCATGCTGAGTGACTTCAGTACTGAAACACTTATGAAAGATGAGCAGAAATGGAAAATAAGAGTGGAAGAAGGTAAATACTTGTTTTGCTATTTTTTCTTTCCTACTGTATTTTCAAAATATTTTGGTTGTGGTGGATATTTTTAGTCCTAAGAGAAAAATTAGGAAAGAGGGGAAAGGTATCTTCCCTCTCCTTCCTCTACATTAAGCTATTTATCTTCTAAATAGGATTTTCATAGGCAGCTGTCTGCAGCATTAATTGGGTTCACAAGTGAAAAATGTAGATATGTGTGTGAGTTTCTGCAATCAATACAGTTGGAATCCTTTTTAGCTTTATGCTCAGGAATATCTTACAAAAATGTTCATTAGTTACAGTGTGTTTTGTAGTTTTTGGAAACACAATGTCAGCAATGTCACCCTATGATTCCTGTTTCTACAGAAAGCAAGTCTTGGATGGCTCCAGAAACATTTGAGTTTTCTTTCACTGAGAAATCTGACATCTGGTCTCTGGGCTGTGTCCTCCTTGATATGATGAGCTGCTTTGTTCTGAATGTGTGTAAGGGTGATTTATTTGGGATTTAAGGGATCCTGGGCTCATCAGGGTATCTGTGAGTGTGTGAGAGCTCTCTGACACTGTGCTTTTCCCAGGAAGAAGAGAGAAATTCCTTACTGCAGGAAATCAGAGGGGACAGCAGCTGCCTTGTGAGAGTCCTGACCCTGATGCAGCATGGAGGAAGCAGCTATTTGCCTTTCTTTCCAATTTTATTGATGATGCTGCAGATTGAGCCCAGCAGCAGACCCACAGCAAGGTGAGTTCTGGCTGCCTTCCCTTGATTTATTTTGTCCTAAACCCCTCCAACCTCCACAAATTGGGAATGTTAACTGATGTTGGAAAGGGTTGAGTTAACACTGCTTATCCCCCTGCCTCCACAAAGAGAGTTATTAAAGACTTGATGTTCATTCAGAGTGGACACTGAGATGCACAGGAGTCCCTTTTTGCAGTTACATTATAAATTCATGTCACACACAATTTTATGAGCCTGAGCTTGTGCAATATGAGCTCTTTCTTGTGCTGTTCTGAGGTAAATTGTTTACATTCTGTCAAAAATAATCTAGTCTAGAAGTAATACTAGATTTTTTTATATCAAAATGAAACAATGCTTGTAGATTTTTTTCTTTTCTTACCAGTTCTAACTCACTGGTGCTGCTTTTGTCTCTCGAAATTCTAGGGGTCTGATCACTCTTCCATTTATTGGGAAATGCCTGACTTTTGCTGGTGACACCTCAATAAAACTGAAGAAGTCTCTATCTCCCACAATAACAGATTTGCTCTTTCAGGGAGGAGTTGAAAATGTTCTAGGTAATAAGGAGAATGAGGTTAATGGAAAGGTGATTTTCATGGTCAGGATGTATTCTACATGGAAATAAATTCTTGGACACTCATTTTACCTGAAATCAAATGGGATACTCTTTGGTGCAAGGATCACTATGCAGCTTTTTCTCTAAATTCCTAAGATTCTCAGCCATTCCTACTACAAAAGTTAAACAGGGTCAAAGGTCATTCCTCAGAAAATTTGGGAGCTTCACTTACTTTGTTTGCATTGTAACATGTTTCCTAATTTATGCCACAAAGGATCTGCTCCATTATTTTCCTTCTAAGTAATGAAGATGTTATTTTAATCTGAAAAGTCTATTGGAATAATGCATTTAAAGCTCCAATCCCTCCTCTGATTTAATATTCCAACAGGTCCCCCCCCCAAAAATATATATAATGCTAAATACATTGTGAATCATAGCACTTTGAAATATTGAAGTGTGTAATGAGTTGGGGGGAGAAATTTTTCCCTTCAACAATCCCAAATTTCATTATTTTCATTGATTTGAATTCAGATCTTGCACAAAACAGACAATTTGAGTGCTTTGTGACAGTGTTTATGTGGAATGGTTGGAAGAATTTCCTTGATTTCTCAGAATTCATGCAGGCTTCCTGGGATATTGAAGAAGTCCAGGCTAAAGGCATTCAGCACCTTGCCAGCTTTGTAAAGGATAGAAGTGGTAAGGCACTATTTGATCTCTTTATTTATTTATTCTGCTCCTTCCTTACATTTTGAGATAATAGGAAGAGGAAAACATTTCTAATGTCCATAAATGAGAATGAAATTGCTTTCTTCCTATTCCTCCAGTAGCTGTTGGGATTGTGTTTGTACTTGTTCTGTACATGCTGTTGTTAACCAGCAGAGGGGTTCTGCTGGATGAGGCAAATGGGCACTGGGGGAAAAAATATATTTGATATTTGAATTGGCAACAAACTGACATTTGAGGAAGTTAATTTCCAGAAGTCCTGGGATGACCTGGGGGTAATTCCTGGGGCTGCAAGGCTGGCAGAGCAAAAGGAAGCTACACATGGCTAATTCCTGTGTGTCTGGTAAAGCTGTGAGGGTGAAAGCTGTGTATTTTCTCCCAGAAACTGCACATTTTTCAAAAGAATCTTTCAGATCAAGGTTAATAATTCAAAGCACTGTGCTAAACCAGTTATAAAATGCTCTGTCCTTCTACAGCATTTTAATGTTGGCATTGGCTTATGATAAAACTCAGGGTTATTCTCAGCTTTAATTGATAGGAGAAATTTCCTACACAGATTAAAACAATTCACTCTGTTTTATTCTGTTTGATTCAAGAAGCTTTTCTCAAAAAATTTCTTTCCCCCACAGCATTCCCCTATCTGCTAACATGCACAGAAGTGATCACTCTTGCCATGAAGACTCACATAGATTCTCTGGATTTACAAGTAGAGGGCTGCACTTTATTGCTTGAAATTCTTAGTCAAGGTACAATTTTAAGATTTCCTCCTCCTGCTTGGTCTCATAAAAATTACTGAACCCATTATCTGCTCCATTAACAATTTTAGGGGATGAATTTAAAGAAGTAAAGGAATTTAAGCAACTTTCTGAATTCTCATGACCTTCCTTCAGGACTGGCAAACAGGAATTCTGTGTTAAGAGTTAATTTTAGATGTAGGTGCTGATCTTGCCCAACCGAGTTTGTTTTCATGTTATGTAGAGTGTTGCTAGAGGGCATAAATAAGACTCTTATTGTTTTGCTGTTTAAATTTTAAACCATAGAAGTGGTTTTGGGTCTTTTGCTGTCACTTTCATGGCAATTTACCCCAAAACTACCTGACGATACGAGCTTAAAAATACTAAGAATTGAGTTTCAGAAAATGAAAGTTTAAAGTAACTTTTGCTTATTTTACATAAAGAAATGCTATTAATTGAATGTTTTGCTATGCTGATTGCAGGGCAGGGGGGTTCAGATTTCATTCAAAACCACTGAAATCTTTGTTCTATTCCAATGTTTGTGGTGACAGCTCTGGAACAGGGGATGATGATGATGGCCCTGGATGAGAGAGTGGCCAGCTGCCTGCTCCACATAGTGAGAAAACATTCTGAAAATGAAGAGTTCCTTTCAATGCTCTGCACATTGTTGATGATGGTTTCAGCCAGTGGTGGGTCTCCTTGCTCATTCTTTGGGGAATATTAATCTATTTTTACTTTTTCAAACAAATGCAAGATACAATGCAGAACTTGTGACTTCACTGAGAGGTGTGGAGGTCTGTGGGTAATTATTAATTTAATAGTGGTAAGATTGATAAGATTGACCAGATATTGATAGCACCCCTGAAAGTTTAAGATACAATCCCTGAGGCTTCAAGTATTTAAGGACCACTCCAACAGATACAGTTCTGTATTTCCTTTTAGTTTGGAAAAAAGTACAAACTCTGCAAATAGTAGTGCTTGAGAAATGAGGGCATAGAACCTGAATTCTATTTTGGACTGTGCCATGATGAATTGAACTATTCTCCCTAACTTCTCTACTTTGTTTTCTTTTCTTCTGAACTTATAACTGCTAAATATTTATTGTATTTTTAGTTGTTTTCAGTGTCAGTTCAACAGTCATCAAAGACTGTTTTTAGAATTGGTTACAGTAGGATTTAGCAGCAAGGGGGGAAATCTTCAAAAAAATTATTACAAAGAGTCATGTCTAAGACCAAACTATTTTTATCCAGTGTTTCCTAATTCTGAAGCTTAGCTTGAATCGTTAAAATGGAATCAGGTGAAAAATTGTAATTTACACCCTCTCAGTTCCTTTCCTGCTCTGTGAATTCCAAGTCTGGGAGGAAAAAGGATAGCCAGGCATCCATTTGAAAGGATCAGCTGAATTAAGTACATCTTGTTAAAGAATTCGTTTTGTTTCCTTGCTTCCTTTTGTCCAGCTGATGGGCTCAAATTACCGGTCTGTTATCTCAGTTTAAACACGGTTAGTGCTGCCTGTTTCGAGGCCAGTGAGTGGGACAAAAATACCAGACTCTACAGAATTTCTGTGGTTTTCAGAAATAGCTGCGGAGAACCTAAGGAAAGTTGGAATCATTCCAGACCTCCTGTCAATTTTAAGACGTTTTCTTCATAATGACAAGATCTGCTCCTCTTGCTGTGCCGTTCTCTGGAGCTTGGCTGTGAGTGGTAAGTGGAACACTGAGAGTATTGTGCCTGCACTCGTGTGACTGAAGGGCAGCAGGTATTGAGCCTAATTGAGTTCAGACATTCCTGTCGCTGGGATTGGATTTTCTCCCATTCTTATTCCAAGGAGTTGGAATGAGATGATCTTTAAGATTCCTTCCAACCCAAACCAATCTGATTTTGTGATTCTGGAGAGTTGTTTCCCCACAGCACTGTTACAATTACTTTGTGATCCAGAGTTAAATTAGATAAAAATAAAAGTGAATGCAGAGTTATGTGCTATCACATTATGTATTATGTGATAAGGTGTCAGATTGGAGCTGTTCAGGCCAAGATGTGACCTGATTTTATATTTACTGATTTGTTTCTGTGATATGTTCTTGTAGAGGTGTGTGGAGTTCTGATCATCATGGAAGGCTGGAAGCACAGATTGTGCCCAGTTGCACTTGGTGTGTTTTATTCCCTCTGTGCAGCAAATTACCCTTTGGATTTATGGGACAGCTGAATCTCCATCCTGCAGCCCAGATTCTGTCAAAACTGTGGTTATTTCTGGAGATTTCTCGCTGTGATCCCTATGCATAATTTAAATGACAAAGAACACTAGTTCCTGCAGAAGTTCAGCTTTCAACAATAAACAGAATTATTTATTAGTCCTGTAGCACTTGCTTTGGTTCTGTACATTTTTTTTTTATTATTCCTTCCCTCTGCTGCCCTCCAGACTAAAACAGTGTTGCATTATTCCAATGCCAACACCCATTAAGGTTTTACTGGTATAATTTGACATACAATGCTATCATGCCTTCATTAAATAACTCTGCCTGGTGCATTTTCTTTCTGTTAAGGTAATTCAGAGAGTAATGCAGACCAAGCAGTGCTGGAAAGTGCTGTCACTGTCACCTCTGCAGTGCTTCAGAACCACCTCCAGAATGGAGTTGTTGCAGAGTCTGCCTGCTCAGCTCTGTGGGCACTGGCTCTCCAAGGTGTGTGTTCCCATTCTCCCTGTCCCCTGGGCATGGAACAGGCTGGGATGTCAGTGTGTCAGTGGTGATCCTGCACTCCAGGCTGCTTGGCTGGAGGAGGCTCTGCAGATGGCAGCAGAGTTGGGAGCTTGCATCCTCTCTTGGTTGCTCTTCCCTGCACTCACTCTATGACTCCCTAATGAAGCCATTTTTAATGAGCTGTAGCAATTAAATCACCAGATATTGCTAATGGGGACTCCACTGTGGGCAGCTAATTTGCTGGTGTATTTGGAACAGTATTTCATGTTAAAAAAGAAATAATCACTTTCATTATCGTTTGCACTAAGGAACCCATCCTTGTAGTACTACTGTCTTATTTCTTCCTCATACAAGAATATTGTCACATTTACCTACTGCCTGCCCTTGTGCTATTGTTCCACTGGGAAAAGCTGAGCAAAACACCCTCAGCAATCTCATTTCTATTCCCTATCAGCAGAGTATTCAGGACTCTTTATTCCTTTGGCCTGGAGGATATTGAAGTTTTGGGCTTTTCTATGTGTTTTGTTTATTTTCTTTAAAGGCTGCTTATCTGACAGTGACTATGAGCCCACAGCAGCACTTTTGCTGGATGCACTCAGGATGAACCCAGAAAGAGCAGTGCTGGTGAAGAATGGCTGCCTGGCATTAGCCAGCCTTGTGAGGCTCTCAGGTAACATTCAGCAGTCCTGCTTTCATTAATTACCAATCAGCTCCATCAACATGAAAACAATCATTAAATCACTTCTGCCCTGCATGACAGTGCCAGCTGTATATCTGGTCTTCTGCTTGTTCCTAAATATGCTTCGGAACATTTTTTTATGAAGACTGAAAATAATGGGCACAAATTCCTGAAAACGTGACGTGTGCCAGCTAGTGAGGGGATGGGAAGCAGATCCTGCAGTTTACAGCTCCAGTGAGCCCAGCAGTGTTTGTCTTCCTTGCAGAAACTGCAGCTCTGGCAATTCTGCTGGACTCAAAAGGCAGTGGAATAGAGCTGATCAAAGATGAGTATCACCTTCACTTGGATGAGCCAGGGGTGGCAGAAGCTCTGTGCCTGCTCATGAACGAGATGGTTCAGTATGGTGAGATGGCTGCTGCTGGCACTTGAGTCTCCTCCTCTCTCCCAACCCCAAAATCAGTCAAACCTCAACAGCAGCTCTCAGGGACATGTTAGCTGCTCTCAGGAAAGACTTATTTTGTGTCTGAGAAAGTTCCAATTCATCCTCCTCAGAATTTACTCCACTTGTTCCAAACAAATACCACTCTGATGGTAAAAGTTTAACTTCATTTTATCTTGCCTCCTCTTTGTGTAGCTCTGTCCTCTCCCCGTGCTCCTTTAGCTCCTGCTCCACTGGCAGTTGTGCTATAACCATAAATTTTCTTGTTTCTTGCAGATGAGGTTATGCTGGATATGAGGTCCCAGAAAATAGAAAAGCTGCTGTCTGAGATAAAACTCCAGTTTCCATTTAGCACGGTATGGAGACGTCTCTGTGATAATAAACTATATTAGTATATTATTTCTGGTGAGAGATTTGATCATAGTGCAGAAATTTAGAGAATTAGCTGCATGTGGAATGAAGAGTGAGTTTGTAAGGATAGCTCTAAGTAGTGGTTGAAAGTTGTTTTTTTTGTTGTTAATGCTGAAATTTAAAAAAAATGTTCTGGTCTCTTGCAACATTACATTAGTTTACTACAGTCCTCATGCTAAACCAGGCTAAAGTTTACAGGAATAAAGCCATAACTACATTACATCCAATTTATTTTTGGTTTGGAAGTGCAATCATTAACAAATAAACAAAAAACCAACAACAAATTTCTGACAGTTTGTGGGAAGATTTAACTTACATTAAATTTCACCACGCAGTCACACTGAAAAAAAAGGGAAAACCAGCAAAGTTATTAGAGCTATTTAATGTGTTACACTAATATTTCTTTTGCAATGGCTTGCTGGCAAGAAACCAATAATTAGGTTTGTTCATCAAGCCAATAAAACTGGTTAGTTTTAATTTTGCTGATTTTAGTTATGTATTTACAGAGTTGTTTTCAGAGACAGTTACAAACTGTTCTCCTGCAGGCATTGCCTGCACCCCTTCAATGAACACTGCAGCCACAAGGGAGCACAGAAAAAAACAATCTCAGAAGGGGAGAAAGCTCCCTCTCCTGTTGTAACAGCAGCCACTTCAAAGAGCTATGTTAGACACATTGTTTTTATTAACAAATGAATACAAAAATAAGTGGAGCAACAAGGTAATCTTCTGTTTGACAATTCTCACATTTCCCTCCAGGAGATTCAGACCCTGGTGGCTGCAACACTTTTGAAAGTGAGGAAGGAAAAACGCTTTGTCTGAAGAACAAGACTTGGCCACTGCTGGATACAAAAGCCTGGATCCTCCATTAGAAGATTCTTCTCACCAGAAAAAAAGAATATTGGGCTATTGATAATACATAAACAGGTATTTATTGCTGGTTTAGGTACCACAACTGTGTAGCTAACAGCAATATTTAAGAATTCACCTTGTAGTAGATCTCACTTTGTGAACCTCAACGTACTTGAAATAAAGAGATCCTTGAAGTTTTGACAAAGCAATGACAATTTCTTCCTTCATCTATCACAAATTGATTTTTTTTAAACTCATTCAGTGTCTATTTCTGTGGAAGAAATTTAATTGATGAAGTTCTTCCCAACTGCAGGCATTTGTTACAAAGGTTGTTTGAACACAGTAGCAGGCATGAGGCACAGGGACCATCCACAGATGGCAGCAGCATTCTTGTACTTCCAGGTTATTGCAGCATTGTCTTTGGATTGATTTTATGAAGTAGCTGCTGTCAGTTCTGACTTAGCTCTGAATTTGGAATGTGACATCAAACCAGCAAATGCTGCACATGAAAGATTCTACTCAGTGTTTTTAAGTTTTACTTTTTTTTGTTGTTGTTAGCTTTGTTCCTAAGAGCAGCTTCCCATTTCTTTTTCTCCAAGGTGTAAAGTCTCATAGCTGCTTGTGCATCCTGGATCTGAAAAAGAACACACCAGACAAGGATGTCAGATAATAACCAGCTAAATATTCCATCATTTTAACACATTCCTTCCAATTAACATTTCATTATCTCTTTTTACATTTAGGCTCTGTGCCTCTTGAAAGGGATAAATGGTGTATTTGGAGTCCAGGGCCCACCCCAGGGCTCTTGGAAAGTCATAATGACAACATTCTCTTGATACAGTATCTATGAGCTCTCCTCCCAGTTTAGCTTCCTCAGTTCATTCCTCTTTTCCATCCTCCTGAATTTCAGCCCACTGAAATAAAGGATCTGCTGAGGTTCAGGTGTAGCCTCTCCCACCTCCTGCCACAGTGCAGCAGTGCAGAATGCTGCTTTTAGGATAAACAGATGTTGATCATTACCTTTTCCCCTGGGAATTTTCAAATAGCAAGGATTCAGAGTTGACTTGTGCAAAAGTAGAGTATGAAATGAGGAAACAGTGAGCAAGCTTAGATGCCAGTCTCTTGGTGCTGTCCAAGCAGAGCTTGCTGAGTTTCACTGGGAGGAAGGAACAGTGTTTGGGACTGAATGCAGAAGCCAGAGCTGGATGTTCTGAGGAGGTACCTACCGAGCAGTGCTCTGCTGTCTGCACCTGGATATTGAGCAGCCTCTCACAGAGCAGCTTCAGGGATGGACTGGAACTCTAGAGACAGAAAAAATCACAAACCATGCTGTCTCACAGGACTTGAAATAACAGAGATGGGTGTCTATATAAAAATATGTTCCTCAAAGAATAGCACATCTTAGCCTCTGCTGGTGAAACATCAGGAATAATTAATGAATTATATGATTTGTTTGTACATGGGTAGGAAAGAAGGAACAGGGTTGGGTAAAAGCAAGCACAGGAGTGAGGCAGCAGCTCTGGAGTCTGTTAATTGAGCACCTTCCCAGCAGTCTCTTACTTTGACTCTCTCTTTGAAAGGTTTGTATCTCTGTGTGTCCCTGATCTTCTTCTGAGGATGATCAAGAAGTAGGACCTAGAAGAAATCACATTTTCAGTCTAAAATGTGTTATTGCATGAAACTTTACAGAGCTGAACGTGCAGCTGCCTGTTGTTCCCTCCCATCCACTGTAAGAGACACTTTAAACCCAGGAAAGGACAAGACCCAGCTCATACAGACACAGGCTGGATTCAGTTTCCAGGAGTTCAGGTGTGTTCCCTTGATCCATAACAATGTATTAGAAACTTAATTTTCAACGTACCTGTAGATCATTCCGTAAGGCGTGGCCAACCAAAATCCTTCCCTTGAGGATCTCAGCCACCTCCTTCTGAACCGTTTTAAAGTCTTCACCTAAAAATGCCACACAAGGAAACACTTTCCATGAGCAAAAAGGGCTTCTTTTCTAGGAAGTAACTGTATCCTTGGGACTGTAGTTACTGTACACTACACTGAATCCCTGCTTGCTAGAACAGAGAGAATTCCATACAGAGCACAGCATGAAAAGGAAATTATTTTTTTTAAAAACCATATTCCACCAGTTAATTCCTTCAAAAGTGTTAATGAACACTGTATAAATTGTGGGAAGAAGTGCTTTTTTCTTAGCATTAAGTTGAACTTAAATCTCAGCATTCTGTTTTCCCAAATTAGGTCTCAAATTGATCCAAGCTCAGCCAATGAGGCTTCTGTGACAACCCACTGAATTCTCCCTCTTTCAAAAACGTTTTGGGGGAAACCCCTGGTACCTGTGTTTATATTCTGAGGCCGTATGCCACTGACAGCTGTCCTGTAATCTGTCACCTTCTCTGTGGGCTTGACATACTTGTCATAAACACACTTCCCAAACTGGTTGACGATGGACACCCGAGCCACGATGCTGTCCTCGCCCTTGGGGCCCACGCCCACCATCTCACAGTCCATGGCCACGGCTCGGGTCAGCCTGGAAGGCAAAGGGACAGCTTGGGGACAGCTCTGCAGGGCCCAGCTGGGGCTGACAAGGTGCACACATTGATCTGAACAGGGCAAAGCCTGGCAGCAGAAGCAGGGAGATGGCAGCTCACTGTGCAGATCAGCTCTCAGAAGCCAGTCTGACACCTCTGATGCCATCCTGCCCCCTGGAATGTCACTCACCCATCAAAAGCCTTCTCCTTAACCAGCACCTGCTCCACAGACTGGGATTGCTCTGTTTCAAGTCCCAGGTTCCTTCTGGCAATTTTTGCTGCTTCCGGCCCTATTGCTGCTTCAATATCTTTTGGATCAACGTCATCAAACCAGATGTCAGCCCTGGGAAGAACAGATTTAATTACATTTAACAGTCTCAAAGCAATCTGGTGGCTGTTGTACAAAAAGTATGTTTACTTTTTAAACCAAGAGATAAACCCTGTGAAAATTAACTATGACTGGCACCTCTGCAGGTTTCTTGCTGTGCCCGAGGAATAGGAGCAAAATGTGTGTTATTTCTTTCAGAATTTAGTCTGAAAAAGTGCAGCTGTTTTGAGCTTTGTGCTCCTCCCAAAATAAATATTCACATCCAGGGCTGCTGCCTGAAATACTCACTCTTTGGGCTGCTGCTCCACATGTTCCTCAGTTTTCATCCTCTTATGTTTCAGCTCATCCTTCTCCTTCACAACAATGCCATTTTTCTTTTTTTCCTTGCAGCCTTTCCCATTGCTCTTGGTGCCATTTAAGTTCTTATTTGCTGTAAACCCCTTGGATACTGGCTTGGCCAAAGGAAGACTGGCTTTAGAGGAAACATTGTCCATTTTATTTGTGGATTTGGCCTTTACCACATTCCTATTTCCATTGACTGCTGGGACTTGTGGGCTTTTGTCTGCTTTGAGTGGCTGCTTCTTTTTGGTGTCTGTTTGACCCGTAGAGATGGGTCTGTTGGAGTTATTTGCCTTTTGTTTCAGCAGCTAAAATGACATAAAAAAAAGAAAAAAAAAAGCTAAAAAGAAGCCTGGAAAAGAGAAGGTTTCAGAGTGAATTGTGTCCTTTCAGTACCTAAAAGGAGCCTTTAAGAAACAGTGAGAAGGACTATTCACAGGAGCCTGGAGTGACAGGACAAAGGGAATGACTTCAAACTGCAGAGAGCAGCGTTAGATGGGATATTGGGAAAAAATTCTTCCCTGTGAGGGTGCTGAGGCCCTGGCACAGGGTGTCCAGAGGAGCTGTGGCTGCCCCTGGTTCCCTGGAAGTGTCCAAGGCCAGGCTGGTCGGGGCTTGGAGCCACCTGGGAGAGTGGAACTGTCCCTGCCCTGGCTCCGAGTTAACTCCACCGTGGAGCTGCATCCAGCCACTGCCAGCATGGCCCAGCTGCCTCCCTGTCCCAGCTCCCCGGAGCTGTCTCCCGCTGCCATCGCCGCATCCCCCGCTCCCCCTCACCTCCTGCAGCGCCTTCCAGTTGGAGGAGAACTCCTGGGGGTTGCGGGGGGGACCCACAGCCGCCATGCCGGGCCCTTTGGCTGCGGCCGCCGCTTCAGCGAGGGCCTTCCTCTTCTTCCTCCTCTTCTTGCCCTTCCCGCGGGCCGCGCCGCTCGGTCCCGTCGCCTGAGGCTCTGCAGGACTCTCCTTGGCCATGCGGGGATCAGCGGGGTGCGACCGGGACCGCGATCAGCACCGGGATCGGGGCGCAGCGAGTCCCAGCGCAGCGCTGCCGCAGGGGGACCGGCACAGCGCCGCACCGCCCCGGCGGGGAACGCCGGCCCGCACTTGGGTTCCGGGCCTGGGGGGGGGACAGTTCCAGGGTTCCGGGGGTCGCGGGGTGACCCCTCCCCACACACACGGGTGTGTCCCCAGGGCCACACGGCCCCCGAGCCGCCCCTTGGCCCGCCGGGGCTGGCACACGCTCTGGAGAAGCCGCGGACATTGCGCAAGGACTGCCGCGCTCCAGCTGCCGGCGCGGCCGCGGCCCCCCGCGCCCCCGCTCAGAGCGTGTTTGCTCAAAGCCTGTTTGCTCAAAGCCTGTTTTTTTTTGCTCTTCCCTTCCGCTCCACGTGATGCCTGGGGCCGAAAACTCTTTCTGCTGGGCGCGGAGAGCGCGGCTCCTCCGGCATGACCGTCAGCTTGGCGCTGCGGGCGCTCGCCGTGCTCCCGCTGGGGCTGTGCTGGCTCCCTGAGGTGAGTCTGACCTCCAGAGCGGCCCTTCCAGGAACGCTGCTTCTCAGAAAAACTAAAGAAAAAAGATTATATATATATATGTATATGAAAAAAAAAAAGAACAAGAAGAAGAGACGATACCGTTCTAAGCCAAACTCCGTCCGTAATCATGAAGATAAAGCTGTTTCCTCTTGCGCAGCCCGTGCTTAGCGCGGAGGACTTGGCACTGGGACTTGCTGAGCTGCTTGCTGGCGTTCCTTCCAGGCTAGGTCCAGGGAAGGCATAGTCTTGTGTCCATTTGTTTTTCGTGAAAAAAATACAAAGCTCTTCTTCTTGCAGAAATTCCTCGGCGCTTTGGATGCGGAAGATGTTTTGTCTTACTTTGGAAGCAGCTCAGTGGCTGATGGTATGCAGGGCTCAGTCCTTCCCCGGGTTAGAACACATCTGGCAGCTGGTTTCTCATCCTGTGTGCTTGACAGTGCTAATTAACAGCCCCTGATCTAACCAGCATTTGGTGTTTCTGAGTCCCAGTGCAAGCAAGACAGTCTGGGTTCCAGTGTGAGAGTGCATGAAGAGATGTGTCAGAGTTTAAACTCTGCTGAAGGAGATGTGTTCAATCTCTTTGCACATTTCTGCTGCAAATTCCCATTCTCTATATTTCTATAAGATTAACAGATCTGACAAAAGCTTTAGACTGAGGGTAACTTTATATACTTGTTAATTATTATTCTTATTTTTTAAATAAATGCACAAAGAGATTTGAATTCTGGGTCTGGATTGATGGTAGTTCAGAATAAAGATATGTTTTGAAGTCTCAAATCCCTGAAGGAAGAGTGTTGTCTCCTTGTGAGTTCACCTAGTGCTCATCCCAGTGTCTTTGCGTTGTGATAATTCCCACTCAGTAATTGTTCAAATCTGCAGGAACAAAACTGTCTCTGCATTTTTAGATGAACTGTACTCCTTATTGAGAAAACAAAAGCTCCAATAAATTCAGTGCCAGTTTCTGTTGTGTGTTCCCAGTCAGATTATCCTCACTTTGGAGTACACAAAAGCACAGAAATTCTCTGGCTGTTGGTACCATGACCCCAAGAGGCCACAGCTGCCATTTGTAGGGTATTTTTCCTGGGGAAATTGACCTTACATTGAGTTTTTGTGTATCATCATTTCTCATAACTGCTCCCCTTGTTCTGGTCTTGTTTCATTCCTTTCAGTACCTGAGTTTGTTGTGGCTGAGCCAACTTGCCCTTGTAAAGAAGAACATTTTGGGCTGGAGCCCTGTCGGGTGCAGCACTGCTCCATCCAGGCCTGGGGCCAGCTCTATGCCTTTGAATTCCCAGAGGACCACGCCCTCCTTTCCTCCTCCTTTGTGAGCAGCCAGGTGGTGAACTCTTCCTTTACTTTATTGAAGAGATTCCCAGGGAACTGCTTTGCAGGTGGAAAGTCCCTGCAGCCTCCTGGGGCCAGGAGCAGAGTCACGTTTTGTGAAGGGCAGCTGGTGAGTATGAGCTGGAACAGCCTTTGGGGGTTGGCAGCTTTGTGCACAAAACATGTGTGAAGCATCCACTGAATAAATCTCTGCCATCTCCATGGATAGCAAATATCTCTGGAATAACTCAGAGGTGGAATTTTATCTGCTTCAGCAAGGAGTTGTCACTGTGGGTGAGGAGAAGGTTCACATCAGGCCAGTCAGGAGCAAAGATGTGGCTCTGCTGAAGGACCTTGGCTTCTCCAGCCCTCACATCCTCTTCAAAAGTGCTGCAAGAGAGGCAAAGCCAGCCAGAGGTAACAGCCATGGAGATGCAGCCCTGCTGGAAAATCTGTCTGCTGGGCATTGTTTCCATGAGCTCAGAGGAAACATTTGTGTGTACAAATGCAAGAGTAGACTTGAAAGTGTTTCTCACCTCGCTGACCCCAGTGTGTTTGATGTGGGTGGTTTTTTGGTAGCACAGGTGTGTTGCTGCGCAAGACCCTGGAGAAGTGGGCTTGCAGCTGAGTTATTGCAGCTTTTGGGGAGAGGGAGTGGATCTGTAGGACCTTCTGTGGTGCATTTGAACCTCCTGGTGTCCCTTTGTGCTATCCAGCAGGGTGGGCTCCTCCTCGCCTGCACAAGAGGGCTGAGGCAGCTGTCAAACATCTGGAGCTGATGGTGGTGGCAGGGCCAGATGTTTACTTGTACCACAAAGAGGACACAGAGAGATACATCCTGGCCAACCTGAACATTGTGAGTGGCTCTGAGTTTGGGATCCTGGCCCAGAGGGGGCTCCAGGCTGTGTCCCAGGCAGGACCTCGGGGTGGTTGGGGTTACCTGTCCCTGGTACAGAGCTCATGTGCAGGGCATTCCTCTGTGCTTCCCTGGGCATGAAATTCCCCAAATTCCCTTGGACAAGGAGCTTCATGAGTGAAAGAACTTAGAGGATTTAAAACCCACATAGAAAATGTAGCTCTTAATTTCATTACTAATGTTGCAACTCATGTAGAGGGTTCTCTCACTGTATTGCTTTCAGTGGGATTGAGCTAAATCCACTGAATCAATCTTGTATTTTACATTTCACTGTTTTATTTCTGTTGCAGAATTTTCATGTCTCTTTTTGCTATTTTTAAGAAATTTTCTCTTAATGCTAATGCAGAAAAGTCTTTAGCATTCACCCTACCCTATGAAACTTTTTATGCAGATTCTTCTCTCTGCTTCAGAGGATCTGACAAATCCAACCACTTCTCATCTTTTGACAGATTTATTCACATTTGCAGTGCATATGTTAATGTTGTAGTTACCTTTGTAATGAGTGCAGCCCAGTTTTTGTGAACAGGGAGTGAGAGTCCCCAAGGCCCCTTCTTTATTGAACCTTTTCTGTCTCTTCTCAGGGAGCAGAGCTGCTCAGAGATGCCTCACTGGGGGCTCATTTCAGAGTTCACCTCATGCAGATGCTGGTTTTGAGAGAGCCAGAGGTAAAAGGAGGGCTCTTTTTGAGTGTTGTCCAAGCTCAAAGCTGTTTGGAATGTGCCAATGTGTGCCTTCCCTCCAGGCAGAAGTGAACATCACAACCAACATCACCTCCTCCCTCATCAGTGTCTGTGAGTGGAGCAAGAAGGTGAACCCCCAGAACGACTCTGACCCCCAGCATGCTGACATTGTCCTCTACATCACCAGGTGCTGAGCTCCCTGCCCTGGGAGGGACTGGGAAATAGGATTAGGTCATTTTATTCAGTTTATTCAGTTCTGTTATCTTGGATTTTTTTTAATGTGGAATCATCATAAAATTTGATCAGTGGGCACTCATGTCAAAACAAATGTTAGACAGCTGGCAAAGCCAGACTAGGAAGGCTCAGATAAATTCAGCCCAATGTCTAGACCTGACTTTTTTAGCAGTGGGGGTTCTTTGCTCTTTCCTCTCTCTGTCTTGCTTTAGGTTTGACTTGGAGTTGCCTGATGGGAACAAGGAGCTTCGTGGAGTGACTCAGTTAGGGGGAGTCTGCTCCTCCTTCTGGAGCTGTGTCATTACCCAGGACACTGGCTTTGACCTTGGAGTCACCATAGCCCATGAGATTGGGCACAGGTCAGTAGGAAACTGCCAGAGCAGCCCAGTAGGTTTTATTCAGGTAAAAACATCCTCTGGTTTAAGGAAAGAGGCAAAAGGACCTCTTGACATAAAAGGGAATTTCCCATGGATTATTCAAAACCTTTTGGCCATCATCATGGATTATTTTGGAAAGAATTCCTTGCATTTCTTGCCCTGTGACAATTAGAAGCTGCAAAGAGGAGAGAAGCTCTTTGTGACAACAGTAGAAGGAAGGGCTGCAGAGGGAGCTCAGTCCTTGCTTAGAGAACGGAGGCTCTGAGGGAATCCAGCCTTTGGGTTTCTTCTCCTCAGGGCTCTGTGCTGCTTCTGTTACAGCCTTGGCATTGACCACGATGGGGAGGGGAAT
>JANRGV010000052.1:7441417-7461886 GCA_024734035.1 Alethe castanea
GCCTTGGCATTGCCCATGATGGGGAGGGGAATCTGTGCAGCAGCAGTGGTTACATCATGGGCTCAGCAGGAAACCACAACAGCATTGACCTCTCCTGGTCTCCGTGCAGTCGGGAGCAGTTCCTGGCCCTTGTCAGGTAAGGGAATGGTTGAGTTCTTCAGTTCCCTGTGCTGGGAGCTTAGGAGAGAAAAACTTAAAGAATAAAAAAGTTTATTGAAGAATGAGGAACAGTGAAAAGCTTGGGGTTTGTTTATTTCTTAGCACTTGTTGCAGAGGTTAAACTCAGGTTTTGCTTCACGTAGCTGGAAGTGGCTTTGGTTGTGCCTGGCATGCCTGAGCTGGGTTGGATTTCTCAGACACTGTCTCAGCCTGCACATTTTATTTACAACTTCAGAGCATCCAGGCTCAGACAGGCACTGCAGGCTGTGCTGGCTGGGTGCAGGACAGGAATGGGATAGAACTCCAGCAGCAGGGAACTGCGAGCAACTCCAGGCAGCTGCTGCAACTAAATCCATCCCAGCCCACAGCGAGCATGTGTTGTCTGGGAAAGCAGCAGCCAACTCCCAGAGTGGAACTCAGCACAAGTTTGCAAACATGTCCTTGTCCTCACTACCCACAGCTGGGAAAGTGTTATTCCTCATGTTTCTATCAGTACAGGCCAAACAAGCTGCTTGAATGACCTGCCGGACATGGACGGCAGCATCCCGGGGTGGAAGCCTGGCTTGTACTACGGAGCAGATGAGCAGTGTAAAATTGCCTTTGGCAGTGTGGCCACAGCTTGCACCTTCACTGACAGCAGTGTTGTAGGTAGAAAGTTTGTCTGTCTTGCTAAGGGCAGCAGGGAAATGTTCAGGAGCCAAAATTCGGGAGAAGGGGCTGGCAGTGTTTTTATTCTGAAGGGATCGAAGGTGCTTTTCTGCCACCGATTTCTTGGCAAAGCTTTCAAAATGTTTCCCTTCTCTCCATCACCTCCTTCCTCCACATAAATCTCCTGTCAGGTTTGCACTGTTGTGCACAGCTGGCAGTGCTGGGTGCACCCACTCAGGGTCCTGCCCTGGGGAATTCTTGTTCGCTGGATTCTTCCAGCTTCCCTGCCACAGCTCAAATCCCTTTGTCTGGGAAGCACAGCATGTTTAATAGCTGCCATCTGGACATGTTTTGTTAATGAGGAAACACAAAGGTGGGTGAAACTTTAATTGCTTCAGTTGATCATCTTCCAGCATTACAGCTAGTGATCACTACAGTGATGACTTTCTGACTTGCCCACAGCTTTTGCCCAATAGCAGGAAAAATGAAGGAACTTGCATTTTTGGGTGTCTGGGAAAACCTGGGACCTGCACTATTTAGACTTTTGGGACTGCTGTGTTGTTGAGCCTGACTCCCTGAACTCCCTGGTTTTCTTGTCACACCAGGACATCTGTAAAGTTCTCTCATGCCATGTACAACCAGCAGACCAATCCAGCTGTACTCGGCTTCTGGTTCCCCTCCTGGATGGAACTGAGTGTGGGATCAACAAGGTGAGGAGGCTCCCACCAGGAGTGGGTGTGGAGACAGCAAAGCTCTGTCAGTGTCTGGAAGGTACCTGGCACTCATTGCCCCTTGGCCAGGGAGCTAAAACCAGTCCTAAACTGGTACTGTTATGTCCTGATCTTGGTTTTTTCACCTTGTCTTTATCTCTGGAGTTGCTTTGCAGTTCTATAGCCTGATACCTGAGCTCTCCTTCTACTTGGAATGACCTGCCTGCTCTTTGCTTTGACCTCACCTCATGCTAGGGGAAGGCCTCTTGTGAGAAGGTGCCTCATTCACCTTGTGGTTCTCTGATACTGGCCTGCCAAAGACTTGTGCCAACCTTTTAGATCCCAGCCCTGCTGTGTTCCCTGCTGCCAGTTCTGTGTGTTCTTGGTCCTAGTGGTGCTCCAAGGGTCAGTGCAGCTCTCTGGAGGAACTGAACCCCCTGGCTGTGGTCCATGGGCACTGGTCTGCCTGGAGCCCCCTCTCCCCCTGCTCCCGCAGCTGTGGTGGGGGCGTGCTGCTGAGGCAGCGCTTCTGCAACAACCCCAGGTGAGACATGGGCACCTGCCTGTGCTCAGGGCCTGGGGGCTCAGTCTTCCCCTTTGCTTGGGACAAACCTGCCTCTGCTGAGCAATTCTGTCATTTCCAGGCCTGCTTTTGGGGGGCAGGAGTGCCACGGTGCCAGTGTGCAAGCAGAGATGTGCAATACACAGGTAATGCAGCTCAGCAGCATCTGAACTTCTGTCTTACTGTTGAACCCTTTGAGGGCTGGGTGTTTTTGGACTGTCCTTCCCACAGCTGACTGCTCTGGTACAGATCTGGTGTACTGCCTCCATCTGCCTGACAGCAGGAGAGGTATTTGTGCCACGGAAGGCAGCAGGATTATTTAACAGCATTGTTCACATGTAATGAAGCATTTTCTCTATGCCCCCATAGCAGGACAGATGCTGAGAAAATAGTGGCTCACAATGACGAGGGACTTTCTTGTATCATTCCTATTTTCCTTATCTATTTATTTTGTATAAATTGCAAAGATATCAGCTTCCAAGCACAATTCTCTGCATATCCTGCAGCCTCCCTTTAAAGTGATTTTCTTTCTTTGCAGTTGTGTGGGTGTTTTACTCACCAACCACTGCGTTTTGCCTTCAGCTAGAGGGTTAAATGTCAGTGCTCAGTCACTTCCTTTCCTTACATAATTATCTCTCTGGGATCCAGGCCTGTCTGATGACCCAGCAGGACTTCATGGCTGAACAATGTGCAGCAACAAATTTAAAGCCACTGTACCTTGATGTAGAAACACCATCCTTTTATACCTGGACCTCTGCTGTTGGCTTTGCCAAAGGTAAGGAGTGTCTGAAACCTCAGTTTGTGCAGAGGCTGCTCATGAACCTCTGTACTTTGAGATGAAAAGGATATTTCACTGAGTGTTTTGCGTTCACATGAAACCTGGGTGCTTCCTGAGAGATCACAGAATCCCAGAATGGTATGGGTTGGAAGGGACCTTAAAACTCATCTCATCCCACCATGGCAGGGACATCTTCCACTATCCCAAGCTGCTCCAAGCCCTGTCCAGCCTGGCCATGGACACTTGGACACTGTGGGATGGGAGTCCACAACCTCTCTGGGTTTTTCCCATTGTTTGATGTGCAGCCATGTGCTTTCCTGCAAGAGTAACTCCTTCCTTGTGCCTGCCTGCTCCAGGGGACCTGCTCTGCAAGCACATGTGCAGGGCTGTGGGCAAGGAGTTCATGGTGAGCCGTGGGGACCATTTCCTGGATGGAACCAGGTGTGAGCAGGATGACACAGGGCACCACGGGGATCTCCATCTGTGTGTCATGGGGAGATGCAGAGTAAGTGACTGGGGAGTCCAGGTGAGCCCTGGCAGGTCATCTGCACCAAAGGAGTCAGGGGAAGTCATGCTAGGAAAAAACCACAGTGTCCCAAACAACAGAGCAAGCTCTTCTCAGAAGAGAGTTTTGTTCTTGGTATGTTGGATGAAGTCCAAAAATGTACTGTTCTGTCTGTGCATCCAATGCCCTCTAGATAAGACATTCTGCTAATTATGCAGTAAACACACAGGGCTATTCATCCCTAATCCAAGAAGCAATTGGTTTATGTGTTGGTGGAGGAGACATCATTAACTGCTCAGCTTGCCTGCTGTAATTAGCCCCATAAAATGCTGACTGTCTTGGAGGGAAGTTCCATGACTTGAATCACTGAGTCAGTGGCAAGATAAGGAGCAAAACCCGGGGATCACAAGTTGACAAATTGATTTTTGGAGAATGGCTGATCAAAACTGAAGTATAACTTCTGGAGTTTTGTTCTGGACTGGACCTGAGGAAGGCATTCTTTCCTGATGACCTTGGCTACAACTCCCCCGCGCTGTCTGCATTTTAGGAACTGCTCACTGCTGACCCGGGTGGATGTTTTCTGTTGTTTCTTTACATTCCCAGAATACTCTTTGTCAATTTTATGTTTTTCTCATTATCCTCGTGCTCACCATGTTTTGGGAAGTGCTTCCCCCCATGAACAGCAGAGGGTGTAGGCACAACCTGTTCTGATTTTGGCTGTTTCATTGGCAGCAGTGATAAATATGCATGTTATGGCAGCTTCCAAAGCCTGGGATCAGTGGCTCCAGCATAAATTCAGCAGTTGCACATGTTTTGCTGTTAAGCCTGCTGAGATTCTCCTGTAGCTTTGTGTAAATTAGTCTTGTTCGTGGGAATGGGCATAGAATCTCTCTTCTGAGTTCCATGGGACTGAAGTGATGTGAGCTAGGTTTGGCTTTGGAGTCTGGGGAGCTAAAGATTCCTTTAGAACCTGCCATTCGTGTTTAGTGTTCTCTTGGGCTTTTGTTTTTTCCTCCCTTCCTCCCTCCCTCCAGAAAGGGTTCATAGAAGAGAGCACAGAGGTTTGGGTTTAAGTCACAGGAGAGATTTTTTGGGCTGCTTCTTATGGGAAAGAAAATGTCACAGTTAGTGAGAGTTGTGCTCTCAGCTAAGACCTCCCAGTCCTTGGCTTTGCTTTCCAGTGGCAGGTCTAGGTACAAACACATCTTTTCCTTTGTTGTTTTCCTAAATCCAAATTCCAGATGGAAAGGGCAGTTTCAGGAACTCAGGCAATGTTGCTTTTGCTGGCTTGTTTTCTCAGAGCAGGCCAGGCTGACAGACTCTCCCCTCTGCTCAGGCATTCGGGTGTGACGGCCAGATGGGCTCCAGGAAGGCCATGGATCCCTGCAAGGTCTGTGGGGGTGACAACTCCACTTGCACCCAAGTGAGTGGATCTTACACAGAAGGGAAAGCTCAAGGTGTGTAGTCCTCCCTCTCAGGCTCTGCATTGTGGTGCTGTTTGTATTCCAAATCTTCTGTATATGACTTCTCCCTTCTGCGTGATTTTATTTTATGGAGGGTATTGAGATGGATTTTGGGTGGTCAGTGCTGAGGGAGATTGGCAGAATGCCTGTTTTTGTCATAACTCTCTGGATGTGGATCAGACATGTAATTTGGGAAATCCTGTAAATTGTGGGGAGCTGGGGGTGATATCAGGTCCCAGAACCATAAATATCCCAGATAAGAAGGGATCCAAAAGGATCATTGGGTCCAGGTCCTGGCCCTGCAGGACAGCCCACCAATCCCACTGTGTCCTTGAGAGAGTTGTCCATGCTTCCTGAGATGCTAAATTTGGGAACTGGTCTGGCTCTTGCAGTTTATGTACAGATCAAAGAAATGTGAGAACAGGACACAGAATGCAGCTCAGTTGTGTTTGCTGTGTCACCATCGCTGTGTTCAAGGCAAGGAGCAGGGTCAGGGTGAATTTAGGAGTTGAGCTGCAATCCCCATCCTTTCCCACAGAGTTCCAGTGATGGAAGGTGACCACATCTTTCTCCTTCTCACCCTTGCAGAGTATGTAACATTTCTGTCCCTGCCCTACAACACCACCTCGGTCCATGTCACCAACAGGAGGCCTCTCTTCACACACCTGGGTGAGTGGAGTGAAAAGGAGAGGAGGGGATACAGGCAGGGCTGAAAGGAGCTTGTGCAAACAAAGAAATGGGGTTTTTGGTGCTGCATTTTGCTTGTGGGATGCTCTCCAGTGGGAAGCTGTAGGTGCCACGCTCCATGGGATGCCAAACTGGTTCCTACCAAGTGGGCAGCCAGCAGCTGCCAGCACCAGGGGATCCTGGTGACCACATCATGTCTCTTAACCTCCCTGCTCCTCCACCTTCTCCAGCTGTGAAGGTTAAAGGCGAGTACGTGGTGGCTGGAAAAGGAAAAATCTCACTGAATGTCACCTACCCGTCGGTTCTGGAGGACAGCCAGATCAAATACCGAGTGTTCCTCACCCAGGACAACCTGCCAAGCCTGGAGGAGATCCATGTGGATGGGCCAACACAGGAAGAAATTGAAATACAGGTGAATTAAAGCAGCAGAGTTGGAAGGGGGCCAGTCAGAGGTGGCCTGGTTTGGGTGGCTTTGCTGCAGAATCCAGGTGTGGTGGATTCAGGTGACTTTGAGTCCAAGGCTAGGGGAGGTGGTGTTCACTGAAGAGTGCTAGTATTGCTTTTCTTGGGAATGGCTGGGGTTTGCTGCCCACAGGCTTCCTGCAGGTCTGGGGGTGACTGTTTGGGGAAAACCACACTGAGTTCAACCTTTCAGTGCCAGAATTCACAGGGTGGATGCTCTGACTGCACCTGCCTGGGGCTGAGGCATTGCAGTGAGGATCAGGATTGGATGGAAAGAAGGGAGACTGGCTTCTCCTTCCTCCATCCTAAGAAATTAATCCAAGTTTTCTTGTGCATTGACCACAGTTTTTCCTTCCCCAGGTCTACAGGAGGTACACAAAGGAATATGGCAATGCCACCAACCCAGATATCACTTTCAGCTACTTTGTCCCCAGGGAGAACCTGACCTATCTGTGGATTCCTCAGCAGGGCCCTTGTTCAGTGACCTGTGGGGAAGGTGAGGCAGCAGGACTCAGTCTTTACTTTTTATGGAGACTTCTGCTTTGGTCTGAACTGAATTTCAAAGCAGATTGCTGGAAATGATTGCTGCAGTTGCTGGTGTTCAGCTGAACCAAAGGAAAAAGTGGTGGAGCTTTTGAATTAAATTAACAAATCAGCAAATGAGCTGAATTATCAAAATAATACTGGAAATGTTTGATCATGGAGAGGATTTTTAAACAAGTTTTAACTGAACTCTTGGTTTTAAGACTAAATAATTTTCTCAGATTTTTCAAAGTTATTGAAGACTGTAATTTGAAGTTGGCTAAACATCAGAAGTCTGAGACCAAAGGGGTATCTGGTGTCTGATTAAAGCCTCAGAGCTAATTATGAAACTTCCTTCTTAGAATTCTATTCCTGTGCCATGGCTAATCCTTTCTATCTCCCTAAAGGAATCATAATGCAGATTGTAACAGTTCACTCTGATAGATGGCCTGACATCTTGTTTACCAGATAATTCAGATGACACTGTCAGGCCTCTCAAGACTTCTGTGACAAGGATTTAGAAAATGCATTAATGAATATTTATGGAAGTCAATCCACACAACTAGCTATGCCTGGAGAGCTTTTCTCCAGCAAATCACCCAAGTGAACTGATTGCTGAAACCCTGAAGAGCTCAAAGTGCTCCAGAGCCTCCAGCTAATGCAGCCACAAACAGAACAGAGAGTGAGAAACTCAGGACTTAAAATAACAGAAACTTGGGAATCTGGGCTGGAATTACACCTTGAGAGCTGAAAGTGATGCTCAGGCCTTCCTTAGCAATAGTCATTATTTGAAAACGAGGAGGGTAGGGCACAGATAAGGCTGCTGATGGATTCTGGACATTTGGTGCTCAGGGTCATGCTGCTTGAGATTCAGGAATGCCTGGCTCTCCTTGTAGCCCATTCTCTGAAAGGAGACTCCTTTTATCTTTGCTTGTAATTTCTTTGAGTTGGACTTTTCATCTGCTTTGCTTGTTCATTATTAAAAATCTTCTTTATAGCTGTAGCTTATGAATATTTCATTTCTTGCCTGCTGCAGGCACTGGAAGTCTCTAGTTTCTCTCCCAGTTCCTCTGGTTTTGGCTGTTGATGATGCCTTTGAGGAGTTTGGAGGTGTTTGAGCACAAGGGCTGTGTGATGATATTATCTTCTGCACAATGGCATTTAAAACCAGCTCCCTCCTAGAGCTTATTTGCTGTCCCTCATCAGTTAGCTCATTAGAAGTAATTTATTCCAAATTATGATTGATATCCTTGTTGTTTCAAATGGCCAATTTAGAACAACCTTTCCATTCTGGCAGTCGGTTATCAATCGAACTTCTCCTCTGCTGGGGTGCTCACCTTGGAAAATCACTTTAAAACTCTTGAGGGAGGTTATGGCACCAAGAAGGGGTTTGTGTGCTTACAGGAAATCTGAATTCCCACACAGCCCATTTTCTCACCCAGCTGATTGAGTAAAGCAAAACCACTGCATCTTCCTTCCATTACTTTGGTTCTAATTTCAGTTCCTTTTCCTTTTGTGTCCCAGGGGTGCAGCCAGTGGCTCACGTGTGCTTTGATCAGACCAAGCATGAAGTAACAGAGGATCAGAGGTGCCTGGAGCTGCCACAGCCCCTCCCAGAGCACAAGCCCTGTGCCATGGAGCCTTGCCTCTACAGGTTGGTGTTCCTGGGAGCTCAGCTCAATTCCTGCTTTTCTCTGCCACTGAACCCAGGCTCTGTATTTGTGCTGTTCAAGGTCAAAAAAAGAGAGAAGTATGAAGTAGTTTCCTCCTAATTATCATGGGATAGCAGATCCCAAACCATGTTCTCTTTCCTGGTCCTGTGAGATAACTGAGATGTCAGCTGAAGGAATGGGAAATAGTCCTTCAATGTTTTATAGTAACCTGCTAAATGAAGATACTTTTAGGGTATGGCCAGAAGAAGATGTCTCTCACATCCTTTCCAAGATGATGCCAACAAAGAGGGTTGGTTGTGTTGATTATTTGGGAAGGAGGGCCAAGCCTGCCCAGACACTGACCTCAGAGACACTTTAGTGTTCAATAAAAAGTGATTGAACTATAGCCCCTTAGCTTAGGTGCTTTTAGTCCTTGAAAGCTGTCAGTGAAAGGACTTAAATTGCCCTCTCAGTCACACCCAGGCAAGGCTTTTGAAACAGAGAAGCTGAATACTCTGCATGACCCATTTCTGTACCCAGTGGCCTGAGTTAAACCTCCCTGATCCAGATGGGAAATGGGGTGATGCAATTGCCTCCCACTTAGGTGGAAGAAGTCTCAGAGAGGTGAATGCTCTGCTGTGTGTGGGACTGGAGTTGCCCAGCAGAACCTGACCTGTGTGCAGTTCCGTGATGGCCTGGAGACTGTGGTGGATGACAGCCTGTGCCCAGCAGAAGAAAAACCCCTCTCTCTTGTGCCATGTGTGGTCAATGTCTGCCCTTTGGGCTGGGACAAAGTGAGTTTGCTGGCTTGGCTTTTCATGAACCTCACTGGGAGCTTTGCACTTTTATCCACCAGTTAAGAACCACCAGCTCACTCCTGGAGCCTGGAGGGTGGTTTACACCATGCTCTGCCCAGTTCAAAGTTCATCCTGTCTCTTTAGACAGCTCCACCCCTCTTTAATTATACTGCTGGATTCCTCAGTTCATCGTGGTGGTTTGTTTAGGGCAGCTGTTTTTTCTCTCTTCTGAGGAGGAAGATGCACACTCACCTCAGCCTCTGGAGTCACTTGGGGATGTCCAGCAGCAAAATCAGACTGTGTATGTCTGGAGCCCTGTAGCTGGGGAGTGTTCTGTCTCCTGTGGTAGAGGTGAGGCCTTTCTGTGCTGCAGGGAGATGTTGCTTGGCTGTAGGTGTGAGTTCAGTGCCTGGGAACCTCAGGGCCCACCTGGTCTTTCCCCCTCTACAGTTCTAAGGGTGGCTGTGATCACAATTTTTTTTGGAACAGGCTCAGACAATAATTTAAAGGGTGGTCTGGCTGCTGCTGTGCTTCAGAGCTGGGGGAATGTGTGCAGTAAGAGTGGCATGGCTTGGGCAGAGTTTGCTTGTTTTGTACACACAGATGTGACACTTCTGAACTATTTTCAACCCTTGCATCCAAACCATGCAGTCAGATTGCTTCCCTTCCTAGGTCATGCTCAGCTGCACTATGTTTGTGTGGCTTTTGACACCAAAGAAGAAGCTGAGGAGGAAAACTGTCAGCCAGTGCCAAAGCCAGAGGGCAGAGTGGAAGTTTGTGATGTCAACCCCTGTCCACCAAGGTAAAGCAGTTAGCAGGAGACAGTGAGACAGTGAGGGGTCTTTCCTTTCTCTCTCTGTCTGCAGGAACATGGTAAAAGAAGGGTCAGGCTACTCTCCCCTTCTTTGGAAGCACAGCCAGCTGCAAAAACTCCGGCACTGCTCCATACTCAGCAAACTCAGAGTCTTTCCTGGGCTGGTGCATTTCAGACAGAAATAAGTGTAGTCCTCAGAGTCTGAGTCCAGAGAAAAACTGAAAACCTCTTCATCCCTTATTACTCTGGGGAAGCAGGAAAAAATCCATAGCTGCAGAAGGTGGTGACACATTTGCCAGCTGTACAGTTTCCACAGAGCATCAAGGAAAGTAGCAAGAATTAAATACTCTCAGAATCTAGAACAGCTGCTCTGAAAACTGAAGGAAATGCATTGTACTTTCCTTAGGATTTGTGGTGAGCTTGCCCTGCCCTGTTTGCTGTGGGACTGGAAAGCTGCTGGAACTTTTCTTACAGGATGCCACTCCCAGGGCCTCTGGGTCTGATCCTGATCTGAGAGTTCAGTGGTGTTTGTATTTTGAAGGGAGATAAGATTGTTTCTGCAGTTAAGTCTGCATGTGTCACCCTGGGGAGGGTGGTGATGGATTTGAAATCTCTGGGCTCCTGGCAAAATGGAAATGCCCTATGTATCCAACTCCAAACCTGCTCCAGGATGCATCCCAAGTACCACAGACCATGTGCCCAGAGGATGAAGAAGGAGGAAGGGTGAGGGAGCTGCAGTGAGAAACAGGGTGAGGATTCATCACTAATTCACTTTTTGTCCTCCCTGCCCTTTCAGGTGGAAGGTAACCCCAGCTGGGCCCTGCTCCTCCAGCTGTGGGCTGGGCTTAGCAGTGCAGCTGGTCACCTGTGTGCAGATCCTCCATGGCCAGGAGGTTTTACAGGAGGAGCATTTGTGCCCTGTGGCAGAGAAGCCCCTCACCAGTGTCCCCTGTGTCATCCGAACGTGCTCTTATGAGTGGAGCTTCAGCGAGTGGTCACAGGTACCTGCTCCCCTCCAGATGCAGCAGTTTCCCAGCTCTTCCCTTCCCTGGAGGCTGCAGGGGAGAAATAACAACTTCTGCCTTGTCTGTTGGCTTCCCACAGAAATGCTGAACAGTTTCCAGGGATGTTTTCCATCCCTTCCACTGCCCTGTGTTTAGCAGCCGTAGGTTTGCTTCCCACCTTCCTCAGCTAAAGTTTTGGCTGCAGCTTAGAAATGGTTTTGGCATGTTTTCTATTGGAATGCAGATATTTTGGGATTTTTTTAGGAAGTGGTTCTGCAATTTAAATGTGTAGTTTGGAAGGTCCCCTGGAAGGTGGGGCATCTTATAGCTGATGGAACAGTAACACTGGCAGGGCAAGTGGTAGAAGCCCCCCAGATCATGCATGAGCTTATTAATGCATTTATTTCACAATACCAACTGGAATGCAGGGATAAAAGCCTGTGGGTTTCTTCTTCTGCAGTGTTCAACATCCTGTGGGAATGGCATTCAGACCAGGCAGGATTTCTGCCTCAGCTCTCTGACCCACAAGCCCGTGAACCCCCTTTTCTGCCGGCGCTTCCCCAAGGCCGTCGTGGTGCGTGGCTGCTCTGCAGGGCCCTGTCCTGAGCAGGAGGGGACCCTGTCCCCTGGGGCAGAGCTGCAGCCAGTGACAGCAGCCACACACCTGACCACAGCTGCAGCTGCCCCAGAGCACAGACACAAGGAGCTGGATGTGCCTCTGTCTGCTGGGCCCCCAGAGCAGACAAAGCCCGGTGGAGGTGAGGAGGACACGGCCAAAAGGAGCTTCCTGTGTGCAGCTGGGCTGAGGTGATCCTGCTGCCAGACAGGGACAGAGCATGGGAGGGAATCCATCTGGCTGGGAGGGAAAATCTGCTGTTCCAGCACGTCCATGTTACCTGAGCTAGGAACAATGACTGGCTTCCCTATGCTTCCCAAAATTCATTCTGACTTGGGACAGAAGCTCAAGACTTCAGGGAGTGTTTAGACAACACTCTCAGGCACATGGTGTGATCCCTGGGTAGTCCTGTGCAGGGCCAGGAGCTGGGCTCCATGACCCTTGTGGATCCCTCCCAGCTCAGGATCTTCTGTGATTCTGGGATTCTTTGACTCTTCCTATGCTTTACCCAGAATAAGTGACCTTACCTGTTCATTGTGCCACAAAGGGAATTGTTTTCCTGTGCTTCCTTCTGGGTGTGTTTCTCACCTGTCTCTACTGTCCAGGTGTGTGTGGAAACCTCTTTCTCAATGCCACTGGCATCATCAACATGACAGGCGTGGAGAGCAGGGACTGCACGGTGGCCATCGGGCGTCCCCTGCGGGAGGAGATCTCGGTCACCATCCTGGAGAGCTCCCTCAACTGCACTGCAGGTACTGCCTGCAGCTCTGGGATCCAGCCTGCCCCTTTGGCAAAGCTGCACCTCAGGCTGCATCCTTTCTGGTGCCTTGAAAAGCTCTGGGAGCCTCTGTAATAATCTTTGAAACTGTTTTACTGAAGTTTTCTGTTCCACCAAGTTGTTGCCAGGTGGAACAAAGTGAAGATGCTGCTTGTCCTCCCCTCACACAGGTGGTTTCTTACCTGTTTTGTTGGTAGATATAAGCTGAAAGGAGCTCATGGGGTTAAAGAAGCTGCTTCTTTTGGCCTGCTGTCAAACTAATGTACCCTCTAGCTGGAATCAGCAGTTAGATTAGTTAACTGGCCTGTTCTCATGACAGATTTTGATAAGATAGAAACAAGATGCAGAAATTATTTGATTCCAGATCTGTGTAAGAGAGACTGTGGCTTTTACTTAGAAGAGAAGTGTTTCTAGGCCCTGTGCTCATCCATTCCAGGTGAGGTCCTGCTGTTTTCTGGGCGAATGATGTGGCGGACAGGCTGCAGGAAGCTCCCTCTGTCACTGATAAATTCCAGAACCAACACACTGATTGTGAAACAGCGTGTTGTGCTGCCAGGAAACGGGGTCATCCTGCAGTACAACAGCAGAACTGCAGCCAAAAAATATTACCAAGGTACTGTACTGAAAGCTTTGCTCTTGCTTTAGATTAAGGCCCACAGAGTTCCATGAATGGTGCTTGCCTATGGAAGTCTATGGAAACCTTGCTTCATTTTTAGTAACTAACAATCCCTTTCTTGAGGAGTGTTGGAATCACTATTAATTGTGGACTCCCTCTTTGTTTTAAAACAACCCCCCCACAGATGTTTGCAGATTGAAGGTTCCCGGATGAAAATCCCTAAAGAAACTGTTCTGCCTACATTCAATTTAAATTATTTCTTTCTTGGAGGTGCTGGATGCTTCTCTAAGCCATTTTCTCTTGTCCCTTTGTCCTGTCAGACTGTGACCAGCAGCTGTTTGGCCCCCAGGGTGAGATAGTGAATCCTGTGCAGTTGCCTGAGGAGAGGCAGGGGCTGGTGTGCCGCACTTTCATCACGGTGGCTCCGCGGCAGCGCATCTCCATCCGCGCCCTGCACACCGACCTGGGCCCTGAGGGCAACCACACACACTTCAACTACATCCTGGTGAGGAGGCAGGAGCCCCAGGGGAATGATTTGGATGGGAACAAACCCCATCTTCATTAGGGATTTCCCCCCAGCTGCACAGTTCAGTCACAAATCAGAGACTCGGATCTCTGTTGTGTAAATGTAAATGGGAATGAGAATTTCTGATAGCTACTGTATTTCTTCTAACCTTTGCAGCACAGCTTTTCCCTGAGTGACCAATCTGCAAGTCTCCAGTGGTTTTTTAGGTACTTATTTCATGTGTAGCCTGCTGAGATAAAATGGTTTGGTTTTTCTTCCTGCAGGTCCGAGATGTCAGCACCATGAAGACAGTGGTGTTCCATGGGAAGCAGCAATTCCTCTGGCAGTCAACAGGAAGCCAAGCTGAAATTGAATTCCATGAAAATGTTAAGGATCACAGAACCCATTTCTGGGCTGAGTATCATGCTATTGAGCCCAAATAAAAGCACTGCCCTGAGAAAAGCCCAGTTAGTCACTGCTGCCTGCTCACAGCACACATTTAATCCTCTTGCAGCTGCTTCTTCATCTGTTGAGTAAGAACAATGTCTGCTGACTCCTTTGGGATCTCAGTCTTGATAAAGATCATACAAAAGACATGTAACCCCCAAATATTTAGCAAATCTTCCTCATATGGATCTCCTGTCTGATTTGGTTGGCATTAATGCAGTTTACATGTCTGCAGGGGGTGACTTGGGCACTGGAGTGCCAGGGTCCTGCCTCTGTAATGTGGTGGGACCCTTTGGGAGAGTCATTTGATTTCTTGGTGTTCCAGCATAAACCTCTGTATACCACAAGTAAAGTTTTAGCCATTAAATTCACTCTCTTGCAGTGTAAATGCCCCTCAAGGCTGAGGCACAGTGAAGTTCTGGAATGGAATAAAAAAGGCAAAGATGGGTATGAGGATAAACTGCCAGCACAAGGAGATGGGTGGGGTGGGCAGTGCCACCCTAGGACAGGTGGGCACTCAAAGCTTGAATGTTTTCAGAAGTTGGCTGAACTGAGGCACTGGGCAAGCCCTGGTGACAGCTGGCTTTGTGTGGGAGGACTAAATGACATCCTGAGGTCCCTCCCCAACCACTCTTTCTGTGGTTCTGCTGTTGGATATCTGACAGAGTTACCATCACTTCTTTTCTGTGAGAAAATAAAAGAATTCTGTCTCTTAATGCCAGGTTTGATGCCAGGTCTGACTCAGATAAGAGGAGTAGCTGTGCTATCAGTCTGTACCTTTATTTGACAAGAATTGTGGTGGAAGCTGCATGGACAAGCCATGGCATGAAGAGGGGATTTTAGAGCAGTGGCAAATATTCATTCACACAAGTTTCATTTAAATGTATTTTTCAGGTTCTTTATTTTTTTTTAAGTATGTTGAACATTGGGCTGTGCTTTGGTCCAAATCTGTCATCCTCCTCAAAATCACAATATACTGCTTAAAGGTTCTTTTCTGCACCTGGAGCCTGGCTGGACACATCTGCACTTGCTCTTCACGCTGGATGCAATAAATGGTTCTGCCTGGGCAGTTTTAACCCTGCTCCTGCTTTCCCTCAGTTGGATTCTCTGACATCCTTCTACAAACACAAATGCTCTTCTTAATTAATAGCTGGATTTTTTGCTGGTTAAACCTGGAGTTTTTTGCTTGCCAGCCTCCAGATTTACGTCCCATTCCTGGAAGAGCCAGAAAATAGATTCCTGAAGTGAGATCCTCAAGGAGCTGGATGCATCAGCTATCCCTCTGCAGTGCGTGGGTGATGCAGGCCCTGGGCCTTCATTTCCTGTCTGACAGGAGATGGTAATGAAAAGACATCCTTTCCTTAATCCCTTTTTTGTAACCTTTTAGCAGATGGGCTCTGTCTTCCCACTGTGCTCTGGATCCCAAGTCTCACTGCTATTTATTTTTCCGGATCCACTGCGCAGAGCTGGGCTCTGGTTGTGTTCCATGCTCATCTGCACAAAATGCAGCTGCTGCCTTCATGATTTAGGAGAGTTCAGGGTGTTCCCCTGTCCCATTTGGACACCACCAGGTTGCCAGCTGGGGCATCCACTTGCAAAATGCCACTTCTGCTCCCATTTCTAGGGAGAAAACCTGATTCCAGCCAGGTAAGGGGAGTGCAAACCCTTTTATCTGGAGAGCAGGATTTTGCAACAGCGTTCAATTCCCGTCAGTGTGAGGATTGCTGTTCCCCTTTGTGGAAAAGCAAACCCTGGATGACAACACCCAGTGATTCCCGGGGCACCCAGAGCTGCTGTGCCTGGCGTGGGGCGTGCGGCTGTGCCTGTGCTGATGAACACAGCCAGCAGAGCTCTGCCCACAGCCTTTTAATGCGAGTGACATCAAAGGCAAAGCCCTGCCTGCTGCCGGGGGGGACCCACAATGCAGCTCGAGCCAGCAGTGGAGCAGCTCCAGGCCCGCTGGCATCGCTCTGCAGCCAGACACCCTCCATTGTCAGCCCTTGGGGCGCACAGCCCTGCATGGCCACACGGCCACCAGCCCAGGCCTGGCTCTAGGGGCCGTCCCCTGGGCTGGCTGCAGCAGGGGGGACACCTGGGGGGCTCAGGTGGGCAGCAGGGCTCGGAGCCCCCCGGCAGTGGGGGAGATGAGCTCGCAGGATGAGTTCCCAGCAGCGGCCCCCGAGGCGGCCGCGGGCACTGACGAGGGCATGACCTGGTGGTACAGGTGGCTCTGCAGGATTGCCGGGGTCATCGGGGGCGTGTGTGAGTATCCCCTTCCCCTGCCTGCCCCTCCTGCATGACAGAGCTCGGCTCGGGGTGATGCCACCTTTGTTGGTGCAGGGGGGCTGTGCCATGAGGGGTTTTTGGGGTGATGGGTTGGTGCCAGCCCTGGGTGCTGGTTTGCTGTGTTTGGGGCAGAAGGCAGAGCGCTGGCTGTGCCTGGAGTGGGGTGGGCTCAGCTCTGCGTGCTCTGTGCTCGCTGACCCTGCTGAACTTTGGCACCCAGCAGCGGGGACAGCACGGGGCAATCTGCAAATCGCTGAGTTTCTCCTTGGATGTGGCACTGCCTGGCAGGGATGGGAGCAGCAGCTGAGCCCTGGTGCTGCAGGAGGGCTGTGGGCAGGCCAATTAGATGATTTTTCTATGAGCACCAGGCTCAGCGGGGTCAGATCAGGGCTGGGAGAGTGGCCACAGGGTTTGGTTTATCCTATTTGACTTCTGGGTGTTTATATGTTCCTGCAACTTGTTTTTTCCCCCCCTATCCTGACTGGCAGAGCATGTTTCCCATTGCTCCTGTTGCTGATTGCAGGAGGCCTGCCCCTGGGTTTCACTGAAGGTGAAGAATGGTTTTGGTTTGTGCTGTGTGTTTTTAAGGGGTTTGGTAGGACACAGAGAACGGAGCTGCAGACACAGAGTGAGTTGGCTGAGCTCAGAATTACCTGCTGCTGAAAAAAATTTTCCCAGGGAAAGGGTCTCAGCAACTTTGCCAGAAATCAGCCTGTCCTGGAGTGCTGTTTTGCTACATTCTGTGGAGAGATTAATAGCTCTTAAAAGCAGGAGGGACTGTTATGACCGCTTAGTCTGATCTCCTGCAGAGCACAGGATGGAGAATTTCTTCTGCTTCAGGCCCACGACTTCAAGTTAAACAAGAGGGTTTCTCAGCCAGTGCAGTCAGCCCTGATTTATTCCATCAGCTGGAGCTTTGTGTCTGATCACCCTCTCCCCCTGCCCCTTCCCGTGCCTGCCTTTTGCCTTGGGTCTGGGCTGCACAACCCCACGATGCTTTTGGAGCTGACATTTGCACCCTGTGGAATCACTGGGCAGGCTCCTGACAGCCCTTTTGGCCAGGCTGGTAAAACATATGCTGCTCTCACCGTTTCATGTGCTAGGTGCTGAAATTGTGGAGGTGTGACAGGATTTGGAGGGACTGCTGAACGCCCCAGCCTCACCCTGCCCTGCCAGAGGCCCCTGCGCTCCTGGCCCGGCCAGCAGCCAGGAGAACCAGCTGGGAAGTGTCTGTGGAGCAGGTCCCAGGTGGGGGTTCAGAGGAGCAGAGTCTTTCCCACGGGCTGTGGCTGGAGCTGGAGCCTTGATGCTTTTCCTGCAGTTTTATCCCATGCACAGCTCAGGGTGATGTGATGGAGGGCGAAGAGCTGGTGGGTCATGCTGGTGGCACTGCCAGCTTTGTGCTACAGCAGCTCATGAGTGGCTTGAAAGTGCAAATTTGTTCTTTTTCCCCTCTCTGTCTTTGTGTTTCAAAGCAGCTGAATTATACTTGGATTATTTTCCCAACCTTTTGTTCGCGGCTCTGTGACCTCGTGGCTTGTTTTTACAGGAAAGATGAGAGTTTTATGTCTTTGGGTGAGTCTGGGAGAAGCTTTTGGAAGAAGAGTCAGGTTCTTAACAGGGTTTGCCAAAGTTTTGGGGAGTGACAGCTGGCTCTGGAGCCCTTACTGTCTCTTTATCAGAGGCAGAAAACAAGGCACAAACTCTCCTTATGAACAGGGAAAAGGGGGATTATGGGAAAAAGAACCAGTGCCCAGTGCTACCAACATTCCTTTTCAAAATGCTGCTTGTTCAGCATCACCTTGTTGAAGGTGGATGGTTTGGAGAAGAGGTGATGAATAAACCAGCAAGGCTAGAGTTTGCTGCTGCTCTCAGAGCTTGCTGTGAAAGAACAGAACTAATTTATAAAGATTGTGAGCAACTGGATTATAAAGCTGCTGCAGGGCAGGGTTATTTCTTACAGAAGGAAAAAATTCCCTCAGAAAGGAAGAGAAACTTCGTTAGTGGAGGTGAGACCAGCAGACAACATCTGCCACATGCAAACACCTGCAGCCACAGCTTGCTTCAGCCAGAAAAATCTAAGGGCTGGAGCAAGAACCAGACAGACAAGGTTCAGGATCCGTTTCTGGCTCCTGCACACTCTGGCTTGGTGACCTTGGCCAAGTCCCTTCTCTCCCTTGTGTTCCTGTTTGTAATGGGACGAGGAGAGTCTGTGGCTTTTGTACAATGCTCTAGGAGCAAAAATAGGCTTGTGTTCAGGACAGTGACCAGCTGCTGGAAATGAATAGAGCCTTTGTAGGGAAGGGTGTCCTTCCCCCCTCATTTTAGCTCCCAGTTATTTGTGCTTCCTCAGGGATTCAAGATGGGACAGCAGTTAAACAAATGGTAGAAGTGTCTGTCTCCCATAGCTTACGTGCCACTGAGCATTATCTGCATTTTAACCCTGTTGTGAGGCCTGTGTTCAAAAAGAAAATATTTTAAAAAGAAATCTCTGGCTTGGCAGGGATGGGATCAGCTCCTGAGGCAGGAAAAGTTGGGACAAGGATGTACCAGGCTGCTGTGGGACGAGCAGCTCTGCAAAGGAGACCCAAGGTGCCTGAGTTGTTCTGTGCCTCTGTGGCTCTTGGCAGCAGCTCTGGGGCAGTGCTCCTGTGATCCCAAACCTTTGACTCCTTTCCTGCTGCTCCTGCTGACGTGGGGCTTGCTCAGCTCTGCTTCCTGGGTCATTAGTCCTCTGGCAATCAGGGTGGTTGCTGAGCCAGGACTGCTGCAGGGCTGTTTTGGAGTGTTTGGGGACAAAACCAAACCAGAAACCTGCCAAAACAACCCCTGGCTGGTTTGATTAGGGTGAAAAAAACTTGCTTGGAAAAGAACATTCTGCTTCCCTTGGTTTGTTGTGTGGTGAAGACCTGCTGGGAACTGCCCAGACCTCTGTGCTCTCCTACACTGCTCAGCAAGGCAGAGTCCTGCCCCAGCCCTGGCTGTGTTTCTGGGGATAGCTGAGAGGTTTTGCTGCTCTGCTAATTGTAAGGTGCAGATATTAGCACATCCTCTGGCATATCCCCCATAGCTGATCTTGTTCTTGCAGGACTCTCCAAAAGATTTTGAGTCCTGTGGAATTAGTTCTAGGAAGTGCTAAAAAAATAACATTTTTTGGTGTTTCCTAAAACCAGGAGGTCGTTTGATTGTGGGATGACCTTCAATCTGTCCTGTCACTGCCTGCAATTCTGCTTCCTAGCCTGGTAAACAAGGATAACTATTTTTAAAAGAACTTTGAGGATTCAGCAGAGACTGCTTAAAAGAAACCTTGCAAGCATGTGCCAGGCTTTTGAAGGTCAGGGCTGCTCAGGGATCCCCTTAGAAGACACCCAAAATCCTCAACCCAGGGCTGGTCTTATCCTCAGAGAGGGACTCTGCTCCTCTCCATCATCCCTAAGACAGCCTTTAAGGGCTATAGAATCAATTTTAGCTGGAGTTCTGCAGTGTGAAGCTGTTTACTGAGCGTGTGTCTCCTGCCCTCCCACCTGGGCTCGAGTTCCTGGTGCCAGCTCTGGCACTGGCAGAGGGAAGGGCAGTATCAGGTGCCAGGAACACTCTGCAAGTTTAATGAGGCAGCAAGGAGGTGGATGCAGCTCAGCTCAGTCACTGCTGCCTGGTTCCTCTCTCTGAGTTACAGAGCCAGGAGCACTGGGGTTATTTTGGGCTTTATTCACTTCCTTCTGTATTAGTGAAGACCCAAACTTGGCTCTTTTCTGCCCATCTCTGGTGTAGCTGCACAGAACCAGCAGTGAGTGGCAGAGGCTGGGTTCACCTCTGCTGTATTCATTATTTGCCTGTGAGCAAATCATGTTTTTTCTGAACTTGCCCTGAGCTACTCAGAAGTGGAACTTGCTGGCACTGCTTGTCTACCTTGGGACAAAGCAGTGGTAATTCCTTGGCACATAAAATCCAGGTGCACATCCTGGACTCCATGTGGAAGAAAATGCTGTTCTACACAAGGGAAATAATTGTTGGAACAGCACTCAGAGCAAAAGGACACCAAAGAGGACACTCTTCCCTGCATTCCAGGCTCCTTTTGGGCCACCAGACCTTTCCATGCAGTGCCCACAGTGCTGGCCAAGGGCACGCAGGGCTGGTCATGGTGGTCACTGGGAGCCTTTCTTTGCAGCCTGTGCCTTTGCTGGTCTCTGGAACTGTGTCACCATCAACCCCCTGAACATCGCTGCTGGCGTGTGGATGATGTGAGCAGGGTTTCTTTTCATTTTCCTGCTGGGAGGGAGGTAATGTTAACCAGGCCCCACTGAGGGGGGGCAAATCTGCCCTGCTTGGGCAGTGCACGGGAGTGAAACATCCATCAGGCTCTGGGAAATGCCAGATCTTGCTCCACCAGGCAGGTGGAGATTTCATTTATTTGATATTATATTTATGTATTTATTTATTTATTTATTTATTTAGTAT
>JANRGV010000052.1:7474203-7484522 GCA_024734035.1 Alethe castanea
GGGGGGGAGCGTCTGTCTGTGCTGCTCTTGGCTCGGGGCTGAGCCCCTGGGTGAGTCTGTCCCTGAGTGTCCCCTCAGGGTGTGGTTGAACAGGTGGTTGCACCACATCCTTGCTGTGTCCTTTGGGAATTTTTTTTTAAAAGTGCATTTTTGGTGAGGAATAAAATATCCAGCATCTTACTCCAGATCTCCCTGACCTGCTGTAGGTCTTTGCCAAACAAACAAGGGTGGGTAAGGTGAAAGCAGACTCAGTGGCAGTGCTGTCTCTGGTGGGCTGTGCTTGGCCATCGTCACATGGAAGTGGCTCCTGCATGTCTGCAGCAAATAACAGCTCCAGGGTGAGCTGGGGAGGGCTGAGGTGGCCACTTTGGGAAAGCAGAGCAGCCCCTGGCTGATTAAAGGGCAATCTGGTTTTGTTGAGAGCTGTTGGCTGCCTCGGCTGAGTGATGCATTGCTCCGGCTCCCCAGGACCTTCCTCCCCTCCGACAGCTGCGAGATAGATCACGAATATATGCAAAAAAATAACCAGCATCAAAGCCACTTGGCAACTCAACTAACCCGATTCATAAATTAATTTCTATCCCTCTTGTAAGGGAGAAATCAGTCACTCCTCGGGGCTATCCATCTCTATCGCTCATCTGGCCACATCCTTTCATAAATCTTGCTGTGAGCCTGAGCTGGTGAGTGCTGGGTGAGGATGGAAGAACGCCCGGTGTCTGTGCTGGGTTGGGGCAGCCCTGGGGCTGGTTTGGGGCAGGGATGGTTCTCTCTGCATCCCCCACATCCTGAGGCTGGAGCAGAGCTGGGGTTTTGGAGCATGGTGCTGCTCAGTGGGGGATTTTGGGGAGCTGTTGAAGAGCCATCAGGATGCTGCTGAGGTACAGTGATGAAGTTTTTCCTTGCAAATCAGCGTGTTCTGGGTTTGCAGAGCCATGCAGGAGGTGGCTGCTGGCTGCTGGGGACACAGGAGGTGAAGGTGGGTGCTTGGTGGGGTCTGGCCTGGCGTTGGATACACCCCTGGGTGGTGGAACTGGGGGATTCCCAGCTCAGGAAGCAGCTCCAGCTGCTCCTCCCACAGCTTTCCAAAACCCCACGGCTTTGGAAAATAATGCCTGCACCTCCAGCTCCTTGTGGGCATCAGCACCTAGAGCCCAGGTTAGCTCTTCCAGCCAGGCAGACAGAGCTCAGCTCTTCCCAGGCTGAATCCTTCACCCCACTCCCCTCACAGAGGGGAAAATCTCCACCTTTGAGGCTGCCATCTGTTTGTTTTGCTGGACTCTGAACTTGCTGAAACGTCTTTCGATGGATGAAGGAACGCAGAGTAGAAGAACAGAGCCTGGCAGGCTGCATGGTGAGTGGAAAATAGTTTTTTTGGGGCTTTCTGGAGTTTGAAGGCCTGATGATGGATGTGCATGCGAGGGATGGTAATGGCTTTGTAAGTATCCAAGCACAGAGCAGAGGAATAACTCTGCCTGATAGACTGAGAAATGTGTGTGGGACAGGATCCTCCCCGCTCCAACACGGAGCTGAGTGATGGAGTGCTGCAGGTTTTGGGAAGAGAGGCTGGCATGGGCTGCATGTATTGGAAAAAAGGTGCGATTTTGAAATCATATTAAATCCTTGCTGTGAATGCCTTGGAAAAAGCTGCATCTTGCCACGGAATGAGGCTGGAGGAGCTTGCAGTGATCTGAGAGGGGCTCGCTGTGGTTCTGACCCTCTGGGCAGGGCTGGTGCTGCCTGTGCCTCCTGGCTTCCCTCTTCTGCCTTCCCACTCTGCTCCCAATGTCCAGACCTACTGACAAAAGTGATGGGTTTATGTGGAAATTCTGTGAGGATAAATATTTGCCTGTCAGCAGGGCTGGGTCCGAGTGTGATTTCTCATGTGCCATTTGGAAATGACATTTCCAAACGAAATTAGAATTCCCCATTGAGGTTATTTGGGGTTTTTTTGTTGTTTATAAGTTAGAAAATAGTTGAATTTGGGGGATTTCTTTGTTGCCATGGAAATGGAAGAGTTGTTCATCTCCCCATGCTTGGAGTGAGGGGTTTTGGTGTCCCCCTTCCAACCTGGCTAACCCAGGAGCTGGGATGAGCTGGAAGATGTGTGTGTGCCCTTCAGCTGGGTGCGGGATGTACCAAAAGTGGGATATTTTAACCTGCTTGTGGGACTTTTTTTGAGGTCACATGAAATCTCCTGACCCACAAATTCCAGTGGCTGTGGGTACCAGTGAAACTGGGACAGTGGGTAAAAAAGGTGAAAGGTAGTGGGATTGTAGCCCTTCCTATGCCTTGTGGTGACTTTGTCACTCACTATGGTCTCTGTGACAGCTTTGGGTGTGAGCAGTGCCAGGGCAGGACTCTCTTCTGCATCCTGAGTGTCCCCAGGGCTCCTGGGAGAGGGAGGGATCCCTGCATCTCCTTGCACCCCTTGGGTCTGTCCTGCCTTGCCTGGATGCTGTGGCTGGGGTCACCTGTGCAGTGGCAAACGCAGGGCTGGGTGTCCCCAGGGATGCTTTTGGATTTTCCACAAAGTCCAGTACTGGGCAGGATGAGAAAATGTTGCTCTTGGTGCCCTGGTGCTGAGTCAGGGTGGGGTTTGGGTGCTGGGTGAAAACTTGGTGAGCACAGGGCTGCACATCCATGGGAATCCCTGCAGGGATGTCTCCAGGAGATATTTGAGAGGCTGATGGTGACCTGTGACCTTGGCATGACAATTCTGCCGCTGCCAGGCTCAGCCCACATCCAGGATGCAGCCATAGGGGCTAAAAATTGAATTTGAAGAACAAGTGCAAGAAACATCCTGCATATCCAGATGCAACAGCAAGGTTTTTGACACCCTGTGTTTGCTGGCAGATGGCAGGATAAATAAAATTATTTGAAGAAGAATTTTAAGTACCTTTTTTTTTTTTTTTAAGCTGTGTGTTAATTGGAGCTGCTGGGCCAGGCTTTGGAGCAGTGCCTGTTGTGATGCCACAACATGGATTTTTTTGGATCCCCCTTCCCTTGCCCACTTCTGCTGGTATTTTAAAGTTGAAGTTACTTTTTCTTTGATGGCAAGGACTGGATTTCTTTACCCTTGGGACAAAAAAATCTCCCCCCCCTAAATTCCTGAGAGCTGCTGCCTGCTCCTTCCTTGGCTCTGTGTGGGTTTTGCCTGTTTAATATGATTTTTAAAGGAAAAAAAAAAAGAGGAAAACAAAACATATCATTTCCTTGGTTTAATGTGAGCCAATTACGGCTTGCAGGCTGTTAACTTCATCACCACTTCTTCCAACAAAGCCCTTGGTAAAATAAACCACAGCAGAGCTGCCTTCCCTGGACCTGCCGTCCGTCACAGCCTCGAGCCACGGCATTCATCCATCCCCAGGCTGGAAAAAAAAAACCCCAGTGGCTCTGTCCCACACATGCCCGCTAAAATATCCCAGCACTTGTTGTACATCTGCTGACGGATCCCAACTGGAAAGGAGATCAGGGCTCAGACTCCCGCGCTGGGCTGTCTGCCCCTCCTAATGAGGAACACATTGGGGCGCGCCCGCTGCTCCAAATGGCAGAATCAGGAGGCTCCGGGAGGGTGGAGGGTGCCAGGGCGTGGGACAGAGGGGTGGGAGCGTGCCAGCAGCCAGGGAGAGCCCACAGGGAGCTCAGTGGGGTGCAGAGCCCGGGGACAGCGGGAGATGGGGGTGCCTGAGCTGCTGCACGTCTGCCGTCGGGGCTGGCACAGGGGACCAGGGATGCTCTGTGGGATGCTCTGTGGGATGCTCTGTGGGATTCTGTGCTGCCCCCAGGCTCCTCCTGACCCTGCTCTGTCCTGCCCATCACCCCCAGACACACCCTGAGGCAGGGTCTGAGCCCTCCAACCTGGGCACTGCTGGCTTAGGGACCTGGAGCTGGCTGGGGTGAAATCCCACCTACTGTGGGACACCTTTTGTGTGCTTTTCCTTTGGAAGAAAAATGTTCTTGGCATTTACAAGCCTGTCAGGACCATCCTCAGGAGCAAGGTGCAGTTCTCCTGCTTTTCCCACCTTTGGCCACTGCCATTTCCCTGTGAAGTTTCCCTGGAGTTTTGCACTGGGACCCACAGACCCCGCACCCATTTGCTGGTGACTGCATCCTCATAATTGCTCCATCCCCTGGCAGGGATCCAAGGCAGGAGTGTTAACTTTGTAAAATTGTTATTATTTTGTGGCTAATTTGGGACTTTGGGCAGACCTGATGCTGCCGTCTCCCTCCCTCTGCTGCAGTATCCTATAAAAAGGCCAAGATGAGCTGGAATTCCCATACAAGGGCCAGTGGGAGGCAGCTGCAATCCTCAAAGCAGAAGAGTCAGGAGCTTCTGATAAGCCCATTTTTATAGGCACCTTTCAACCTGTTTATCCTGCTGTCAGAAAATCTCAGGGATGAAATTTGGAGTGAAAGCAGAGACCTGAAAGAACATTTCTGCCCCGCTGCTGATCTGTAAACGGGATAATCTTGTTACAACCACCTGTTAGTCCTGCAGTGACTCTTGAGGATTTCTGGGCAGATATTACATTATTTTAATGGCACAACCCTGCCTTGTCCTGTGATCCTGGGTTGTCCCAAACACCCCAGCCTTCAATGGCTTTCCCTTTTGACATCACTGAAAGTGACACTAAATATCTTCAGTTAAACCAAAGTGGATTGGAGGTTTTGGAAGCTCATGGTGCGCCAGGATTTTATTCAAGGGCCTTTAGGGCAAGCCCTATGTACATTAGAAAAATCTTCGAGCACCTTCATGTCTTTGATATCTCTCAATTTTGTGACTGAGTAGAGGAAAAAAAACCCAAAAACACATCCTTCCCATGGGAGTTAACTCAGAGCCATGTGCCCATGCTATGGAGCTCCTTTCCCTTCCCACCAGCTCTGCTGCAGCTCCTCTGGGATGTTGTCCCTGCACTTTTAAACCCCACAGGCTCCGTGTGCAGCCCCTGAACTCTCAGTCACCACAGCAGGTAGGGCTGACCCCAAAATTCATTTCCCTTGGGAAAGCCTCCTAAGCCCCTTGCACATCCCGCTGCCCCCCGGTCCCTGAGGGATGAGCCAGACCTTGCAGGAGGATGGGATGTGAAAATCCAGGAGCGGGGATGGGAGATGTCACCTCCTGCTCTGTCCCTGTCCCCTCCCGGGAGCTCCCTGCAGCTTTTGGGTGTTTGGAGCCCCTGGGGCTGTGCCCGCGTCTGGAGGAGCTCATGTGAAAGCCATTAAAAAGCGTAAGGAAAGGGAGCACGACGGTTGGGAATGGTTTTGTTTGGGTTTCTAAAACGTGCGCATGAAAACACTGTGTGGTTTTCTGACAAATTTGAACCAGCGCTGCTCAATCCGCTCCAGCGCTGCTACTGTTGATCTTGCAGACTGTAAAGCATTTATTGGAGCTGCTTGAGGCGAACTTAAGCATCTGTGGAATAACAAGTCCAGGAAGTAATTGCATCCACAAGGAAAATATTTTTATGTATAATTCAGTGACCCATTTTATAAACATTGCGGTTCCACCTTGGATTTTTTTTTTTAATTCCTTTTTTTTTTTTTCCTTCTTTTTTTTCACCCTCAGCCTTTCCTCTCCAAGCGTCGGGGTTTGGTGATCCACGTGGGGCAGTGTTTGGTGGCTCTGTGGTGAGGGTTTGGCGTGGCATGGGGTGGGAAGTGAAGGGGAAAACCCTGGAGATGAGGGTCCAGCTCTGAAGGTGGCACCACAGTGGGGTGCTCCAGGGAAGCAGAGACAGCGTGGATTGCTCCTGCTGAGCTTGGCAGGCACAGAGGAATTGTTTCGTGGCAAAGGCTTTTCTTTCCTCCTTAGCAAACCAGCTTTACAAGAAGATGAGTCACTTCCAGCTTGGGTGGCACAGTGCTCACACGGGGCCGGGGACCTGGGGGCTCCCCGGCCTCTTTTTGGGTTTTTGGCGTTTCATTTCCAATAGAAATTCACCCCTGCCCCACCTTGCTCACCCCAGGAGCTCTGATTGCTCTCACAGCACAGGTGGGAGCTGGAAGGAACTGCCTCACAAAGACCTTTGGGTGGGACAGAGCTGTCCCCTGGCCACTTTGGGGGCAGGTCTTTAAATGGGTGACAACTTAGAAATAGATTTGCTCTGACAGAACAGGGTTATAAAAAGATAAAGCTGCAAAACACTGTGTTAAAATTACACTAGATATTTTGTAGGGTTAATTTTGGCAGTTAGAGCTGCCCCTCCTGGGGAGGGGGTGTGGGATCTTGCTCCCTCTTTTCCTGCCATGGATTTGTTGGCATCTTTATCCCTTGGGAGGAATGAAAGTTTGACTCAAACTGAGTGAGTGATGAAAGGCCTGTGGCTGCTGTGCCATAGGACCAGTGGCATCTTCAGTGTCCCCATCCTTGCTGTGGCACTGTGGGGACATGACTGACCCCCTGTCAGTGCCTGTGCTGCTGGGATGGACCCACCACCTCCATCCCAGCTCCTGTCCCTCTCTCTGCCCCTGTGCACTGGGCATGGCTCAAACAAAGCCTGGCAGGGCTGAAAATCAGAGGGTGAAGCTCAAATAAGAGGTGCCAGGCAGAGCCTCCCTTGCTTTTCTCGTTGCTCCCATCACCCCAAACTGCTCTGTCCTGCCCAGGGAGCAGCGATGCCAAGGGCAGCCACAGCCCCAGGGCCAGGCCTCGCTCCAGGAGGGAGAAGAAAACAAAACAAAACAGGCTTGGAAGTAAATATTATCTGAATATAGAGGAACGCGATGTTTCTTCATATGGGTCTAGAATTTCTGCCTTTTAACAGCTAACCTTGACTCAGCCAATATCCACAACATGCAGCTCTGGCCAAAATATGCTGGGCCTTAAAGTACCACAACAGCTGTTTTTCTTGCTAAAATATGACATTAAATTTTTTGGATGGCTGGATGCTTCCTTGATGCAAGAGGAATAAGGGGCTATTTTTCCTGTCCCTGTTCCCCCCCTCCAGCCCTTCCTCATCCTTCCTTGCAGGGCAATAAAGCCAGAGCCTTTGCAGATATCCCTGCCCCAGGGAGGGGGTGCTGCTCACTGACCCCCCCTTGTCACTGCTGGATCCCTCCATGTCCCTGCAGGATCAGTGCCAGCTGCAGTTTCAGTCCTGACATCTTGTTTTGCCCATGGTTTGTAGGATGTCAAAATTTTTCTGCCTTTCAGATGATGGCACAGGTTGAGGGACTGGGGCTGGTGGGTTTTGTGCTTCAGAGCCTCTGTTGTCGCAAAAGGGACAGTTTGGGGCTTTCCAAGAGCTCAAGATGTGATCGGTGGGGTGGGGCAGGATGTGGTGGCCACGTCTGAGTGAGCCAGTGCTGGTCCCTGTCCCTGGCCCCACTATTTCTCCAATATTTGGAGAAATTGCTGGTGGCGTGAGCTGTGCCCTGCTTTGTCCTGGCAACCAGCGAGGGCTTGTGCAGGGTTTGGAGCTCTGCAAACAATGCTGCAGTGGCTTTTGCTCTGCTGGGGTCACCTGCTGTGACAGGCCCACGGATGAGCTGCATTCCTCAGGATACAACAGGCACAGAGACGGGGATTTGCAGTGGAATCACTGCTCTGAGCCTTAAAACACAGGAATGGCTGTGGTGGGAGCAGGGATTTGTGCTGGCTGGTGACAGCAGGGTGACTCTGTCGGTGCTGTGGCCATCCACAAGCAGCATCACCCAGTGGCACCTGTTTGTGGCTCTGGGGCAGCTCAGGGCTCCCTCACACCTGAGGGGTGATGTGGCAATATCAGGGTGGGGTATCTGCTCCCCTTGTCCCCACCCCAAAGGCTGGCACTCCTTGCCCAGCATCCTGTGCACAGCTGAGGACAAACTCCCTGCCCTCCACGCCTCCCTTTCCTTTTCCTTTATTTTAAAGATCGGCTTAATTTTAACGGGAGGCAGAAGAATTTTTAAAATGGGGAGGCGGCACCCAAACCAGAATGAGACTTCCATTGCCAAGAGATTCTAGGGCTCATAAATTTCTTCTGGGGGCTGGTTGATAACGCAGCGAGGTGTGGCACGGGCAAAGTCGGGCTCCCGATTCTGAATTACCCATTCCTTTGATTTCCATAACAATCCCACTTATTTATACCCGCTCCCTGCCAAGCTCTCAGCCTCTCCTCGCTGTTTATTTAGGGACACCCATCTCGGGATGCCCTCGGGGTGCCGGGCAGGGTCCCGTGTGTTTGTAAGGGACTCTCGTTCTCTTTTTCCCGGCCGGCGAGCATGTGGTTGGAATTAGCGGCGCGGCTGCAGGGGGAGCGGGCAGCTGCGTTTCTCCGGAGCGTTTCAGTGCTTAATCTCTGAAGAATGCAGAATGTCTGTCTGGACAGCCCGGCCAAGATCAACTCCGCGGCACGGGGAGGCCAATATAAACGTTCATGTTTTGTGTCACCGAGATTTCATTAGATGTTTTTTATGTAATTGCATAAGTCGAACTACCGTGATGAAAATGCCACAGCGAGCAAATGAGATGAATTGGGAAAAGTCTCCTTGGAGGAGGCGCTGGCCCCCTCTGGGCTGTGGGGATCCAGCTCCAGCCCCTTCCAAGGTGCTCGGTGACCTTTTGGGGATAAATAATTGGCCATTTGCCTGTGTTCCCCCCTCTCTACCCCTCGCCCTGACGTCAGGGTGAGCTCAGAGCTGGGCCAGGAGCAGGTCTCCTCATGGCCAGTGCTGCTCCTGTGCTCCAGAGGGGCTCTCATCCCTCCTTGGAAACCCAGAGGTAGGCAGCAGAGTGGGGGGAGAGGATGGAAAATCTCCCATTTCTTGGCTGCCCAACATCCAAGTGCTCTGTAGCATCTGAATGATATCACTGCCCTCTCGATTTCCTGCTTTAAACCCTGATAGAGGCAGGGATGGAGAGTTCAGGGCTCAACAAGCACCCCCAGTGATGCTGTGCCCCATCCCCATCCTCTGACCCTCTCCACTAACAACAACAACTTCATTAATCTGTCCCTTCAAGGCCTGGCATGTTTTCCTGATGATAACAGATTAATGCTAATTTAATTAGGCCTGAATCAGTGCTTGCTTGGTTCAAACCCAGACACGCTCCAAGGGCTGCTGAGCACTGTGACACGGTGGTGCTGCTCACGCTGGGCTGCAGGGCTGGGTGAGGTGACACCCCATCATCACTGAGCACCCATCCTGCTCCTCCTCAGTGGCCTGGCAGCACGGACAGGGGGACAGGGACCCACTGGGATGGCAGCCCAGTACAAACCCCGGGTTCTGCTCTCATGGATCCCCCGTGAGGATGGGGGAGCAGCCACGGGAGCCTCGGGCGCTGCATCCCCGCAGCAGCAGGGCTGGAACTGGCCGCAGACACATCTGCTGGGCGGGAGGGCCTGGAATTCGGGATATTGTTTTTCTGGCGGGGAGCGGTGGGTGCCAAAAGCCTGATAAATTAATCACCTCTGACATGGGTCAGTCCAGCTCTGGCGTGCGCAGGCTGGGCCCCCTGAGACGCGGCTGCTGCAGCGCCAAAATTCATCAAGCAGCGAGGCTGCCCCGGAGAGCGGCGGATTTTGGGAGGGGGCAGCTGCTGCCAGGGAGGGGTTTGACCACTGCAGTCCTCTGGCATGGCAGCACAGCTCTTCCAGCTGCCTGTGCCTGGCAGTGCTGCCACCTGACATCACTTGTTTTGCAGCAGGACCTGGCTGGGTGGCTGCTGGCTCCTGGGGGATGGGAATGGATTCAGGATTTGTGCAGCTCCTGTCACAGCAAGCTCCTTGCTCAGGGACTGTTGGTGTGCTGGTGGGCACACAGAGCCCAGGGAGGCTGCGTGGGATGGGGATGTGTGGCAGGAACACATGCAGGACATGGCAGGAGAGGTCACAGGCAGCTTTTTGTGGCCCCTCAGCCCAGTCCCTGCAGACAGGTGTCCTCTGTTGGGAGCTGGGGTCTGGATGTCCCTCTGTGTGCTGCTGGGTCAGTGGGGTGATGCTGGTGCAGCCCAAGGTGAGGACAGCACCTCCCCTCTCCCCCAGTGAGCATCATGGACCTTCCATGGTGGGTTTTGCTTTGTGGGGATCTGATCAGTCCAGCCTTTTTGCTGGCTGCTGGAGCCCAGGGCAAGGCAGGCTCAGCCTGTACCTCACCAGGCTCCTTTGCCCTTGGGAGGGGGCAGGGGGCCTGCAAGGCTGTGCTGGTACAGGGTGTCCATCCCTGGAGGTGGCAGTTCCTGACCCTGCAGGGTCCCCACTGCTTGCAGCCCGCCCTGGAGAGAGGATGGGGAAGGGCTTTGTTCAGCCTCTGCTGGAGTTTCTGCACAGCTGTGGAACAAAGGGGATTTTCCTGTTTCTAATGACTCCTCTTACCATCCACCTCTTCCCTTCTCATGTGCT
>JANRGV010000052.1:7484622-7509195 GCA_024734035.1 Alethe castanea
CCCTTCTGAAGCCCAGTAAAAAGATGTTCCAGATCACTGCAAACGTGGAAGCTGCAGGTGATCCAAGGGCATCCATGCCTGTTTCTAATGACTCCTCTTACCATCCACCTCTTCCCTTCTCATGTGCTACTTCCCACCCTGGTAGCTGCCAGCACCAGCATTTTCTTTACCTTCTTTGTTCTTTATTGGAATCACTTCTGCTCAGAGAAGGAGAAAGAGCGAAGCAGAACGGGGAGCAAAGCTCAGGGGACAGGGTCCCATGAAATCTTGGAGAGTGTCAAGGGCTCTCTTTGTGCTTTGCATGCCCCGAGGTGTTCACAGGGGCGGTGCAGGGCTGCTCTGGGTGGCAGGAGGTGTTAAGAGACCCAGCATGTTCTGTGACCTCCACGTGGGATCAGAGCAGATCTTATCAGCACCATGCAGAAGCCTCCCTGCATCCCTCCTGTCTTCCCCACTCGCTTGCTCTCCTTCTCTCCCCCTTTTATTTTTTTTGTCCAGACATAATTAATGTAAACCAAATGCTTTGTGCACAGCTGCTGGCATCCTGAAAACGTTTTGTGTGTGGTCTCTCCTTTAGCCTGGACAGGGATGTAGTAAAACTCTGAGCACTATCCCAGACCTGCCTGAGCAGGGAGCAGCATCTATTGCACAAGAAGCACCTTGAATTTCTGCATTCCCTCGTGGGATGAGGTTATGGCTGAACTGCTTTAAATAAAACCATGGAGCTGCCCTAAAACTTCAGCTCCCAAATCCAGTCAAACCCAAGCTCGACTGTTCTTGCTGGTCATGCTTAACTGAAACCCCAAATATCTGTCTCATTTTTGTGGCTGTCTCTGTGTGTCTGGGTTCCCCCAGGGCCTAAGGGATGCTCATGCAGCAGAGGTGCTGTGGGAAGGATGTCCTCATGCTGCTCTTGGTGCCTTTGGACACAGGGAACAGTGAGATCTTGTGATTTATGTTTTCCCAGCCAAAGGGACAATTTCTGATCACTGCTATTGTCACTTGATATTTAGGGCTCAAGGTATGAAGGAAAGAAAGTGTCTGGCCCTACCTGTTTTCCTCCCAAGAGCCCAAGCAGCAGCTGAGTGGCTCCTGACACCCTGCAGCCTCTGGATTCCCTTCCTGCACTTTCTGCACTCCCACACTGAGCTGTCCCTGCAGCTTCCCCTTCCCAATCCCTCACAGATGCTGCTTTTCCCCTCCACTGCTCCCACCACTTCCACAAAACCCCAGTGTGGCATCTGGGATCACCAGCAAAAAGTAGCAGCTTCCATGCCCCAAATCCTGCTCGCTCACCCTGGGTGTGCTGGGAGAGCTGTGGGGTACCTAGGGCTGCTTGGTTTCCAAAAATCCCCTTTTTTTCTTGCCAAAAACCCCTCTGGGGTGGTGCACTGAGTCCTGCCATGGTGCAGTGAGGGCCGTGGCTGTGCTGGCCCTACGTGAGTCAGTGGCTGAGCATTCTGCAAATGCTGGGGCTAAATGGGAAGCATCTGAAATCCCTGCTGGACGTGCTTTGGATTCCGGGATGATTAGGATGCTGCAGATGCCTGGGTGAGAAGGTGGGCTGGGTGGAGGTTTGGGGAGTGACTGTTCTCATGTTTCTACTTCAAAATTGTCTCTGTGTTGTGGCTGGGAGATGGGAATGACACCTCTGGGATGAACCCTCCCAGCAGAGACTGAGCAGCTGAGGCACATCTCAAAGTGGCTCCTTCTGGGGAGGCTCAGAGCAGAAACCCCACATGCACCAGGACAGTGACTGTTTGGGGGCAATATCTGTAATTCCATTCCTCAAACAAAAGGCACCAGTTTGGAGACCACATTCATGTGTCCAGGCAAAATTTTAGTTCAAAAAGCCCAATATCTGGAAGAGTTTAAAGGGAAAACTTTCAAGCAGTCCCTGGTGGGTGCCAGGGAGATGTGGGTGTGCAGGAGGGGCTATTTCTGCTCTCAGTGCTTGGGCAAGTGTTGCTCACAGATGAGGGAAGGGCTCTGATTTGCAGAGAAATCCTCTCCTGGCTCCCCATCCTCACACCCACCCCACTCCAGGATGGTCTGTGGGGCTGGTGGATGCCAGAACACAAACTGTCTGCACCGAGTGCCCCACAGCACCCGGGTGATGACAATTTTAAATGAGTGAGAGGTTGAAAAATAGTGAGTGAGGTTTTTTAAAAGGTCACCTTGGCCAAAGAGGCAAAAATTCTTCCTTGTGCGAGTTAGATGCTTTAGAAACTGCCCTAAAATTAATCCAAAACATGAGCTCGGCTCCAAATGAGTGGGATTTGGCAAGAGGACTGGACACATTATCTTTAAATATAGGCAGGCATCCTGGAGGGTTTCTGGTGGTTTTCCTGGTCACTTCTTATTCCTCTGTCTCCCCTTCTGCTCCTCCCTCCTTGCACAATTCTCTCCCTTTTAATGCCTCTTCCCACATTTTGGGAATGAAGTATCCCCAAACCAGGCAGGGTTGCAACACTGTGAAGGATTTTGTGTCAGGATGTTTTGCCCCCGTGGCGCTTTTCCTCAGGAGAGCATTGCCTGTGTGGCCTCTGTCCTGAGGGGGCTGTGGCTCCCAAGGATTGGAAAAGGAGTTTTAAAGGTGTAAATTGGTATAAATGGGTGTGATCCATCTCTGGCTTGTGGCTCAGGGATCCCAAGCTGTGCAAAATGGGGATGAGACCTTGTGTGCTTGTGGCCATCAGTGCAGTGGCCTGAGTGGGGGTTGATTGGTCAGTGCATCCCCAAAACCTCTTATGGCAGGGACAGCAGTGCCCAGCACATCAGGGGCTTTGTGACAACATTCTGTGGTGTTTTCCTGAGCTCTCCAGCTCCCTTTGTCCTCTTGCCACCACAAACACGAGGCTCACAGAAAACGAACAAGGCTTGGTTTGGGCTGGGGAGGAGAAGCCGGACCCTCACCACCAAAGCAGGGAGGCTTGGGACCCTCTCAGGCTTTGAAGCTGGAGATGTCTGGCCTTACAAAGACACATCTGTGTTTAATCCTTCCCCTGTAAGTGAGCCTGGGCGGGGCAGAGCCCGGCATCCCCTTGCTGTGGGGATGCGTCTGAGGGGCCTTGGCAGTGCGACGGTGCTAGGCCGGCTAGAGCCACATGTTCTTGCAAATGCAGCTTCCTATTGACTTGTTAAACATTTGCTATTTATCAGATTTTGCTTTTAAACTGTCTGTAACAGTCTGGGAGAAGTTGTGTCAAAATCCCTTCCAGATGTGAAGGTGCTACCTGATACTTTGGTTATAACCTGGACCCTCGCTCCTGCTCCATTCAGATTAGCTCCACTACTGTGGAAATGAAAATGCAAATAAAGACATAAAGAGGGTAGAGACGTGTGTAAAACTTCCTCCAAACCTTCCCTTTTACAGGCAAAACGATCCTGACTTTATAAGGAGATTGTGAGTTTTATCAGTGAACATTTGCTTTGCTGGAAAACCAGAGGAAAGCAGCGGAGAGCAGCCACCATCCCTGTCTGCCCACACGGGTGTTTTTAAAGCATAATTGCCTTTTTCCCCCCATCATTTAAATAATGTTTCTTTGGGTCTGGGGCTTCCCAGACACATCAGCTCGTTTTATGAGCATCAGGTGATGTGTGCAGTTGGAAACCTGAGCGCTTTGCTTGCATTTGGAGCGCGTGGATCAGATAACGAGGGCTCATTAAATGCTCATTGAAAGGCGCTCGCAAGTCGGGAGCTTTCACCCACTCCTACAAACTCCCTGCCCCGTCCCTTTCCAGGAGAAACTTTGGGCCCACGAGATATTCCCAGCTTAAAACAGCTTCATGGTATCTGTCAGATGGTGCAGGGCCCGGGCCAGCTCCCATGGCAGCGAGGGAGGGTTTTTCCACTGCCTGGAAGAGGCGCTGGAGCGGGGCCATGCTGTGTGTAATGCGGATCCGGGAGCGTGCGTGATGCGCTGCATGATGACAGAATTTCTGGGAGATTGGCCTAAACCAAAACCCTTGGAGCGCCGCTCCCTGCGACCGCTCTGCCCGGGGAGTGGGGAGGCTGCAGACACCAAAGCTGGGCCTGGAGCGGGGTTTTGCAGCTGGGAAAGCATCCCTGGAAGGGCTGAGAGGGCCTGGCTGTGCCACATCTGCTCTGCCCTGGGCTTTGGTCACTTGGGTTGAGTCCACAGGCACATCCGTGTGCGGTGCTGCCGGGGGGAGAGGACACCTGGAGGGTGTGAGGGGCTCCCTGCAGGACCCCAGACTGGCTGTGATGGTGCTGCTGCTGAGCTCCTGTGCCCCAAAACACCCCAGAGCTGAGTGGCTCAGTCTGCAGTGCCCCAAAAATACCCCACTGCTGCCAGTGGCACCAGGATGGGGCTGCCCTGCCTGCACCAAGCGGGCTGGGAGGTTTGGAAATCTTGGTTGGAAATCTTTGGTTGGAAATCTTGGTTGGAAATCTTTGGTTGGAAATCTTGCTGAAAGATGAGGGAAGAGAAATGTGCTGGATCCTTGCGTGGCATTTTAAGCAGAATCCTGATGCATTAATGTGTTTTTTTCTCCTGTAAATGGTGGGTTAGGCAGATTGGCAGCCACCCAGGAGGTACCACTTTACTGGTTCCTGTGGTTGCCTCTGCCCTAACTCCATCCTGCTGTTCCCATGTGCCTTCTGACTGCTCAGAAGAGCAGGAGACCTTCTTTTTACACCCAAAAACGACATTCATTGTGGCTGGAGCAAAGCTGAGAGATACCAAGTGGTCCCAGATAGGTGCTTCAGTTGCTCTATCTCGCCTTTTTTCCAGGCTGATGGACAAGGCTGGGTTCTCACAGTACATTTTCACCATATCCTGGGGTTGTGGAGCCCCAGAGTTGTGCAGGACATGGTTGGTGACTTCCTTTTGCCCTGCAGACCTGATTTACCTCTCTCGCAGGGCACAGGCAGGTCAGAGCTGGAGGGTGATGGAGGAACCCAGGGCAAGAGTTCTCCCTTGGATTCCCCACAGAGCTCCTGCCCCTGCCACCACTCCTGAATTTCCAGAAGAATCTTTGGCTGCTTTGGCAATTCCAGGGAGAAGGCTGCTCCCAATGTACTCCTGGTGCCTCAGGATGGAGCAACACCACTCCCTGAAGTGGGCTGGTGTCACTGTGGCCTGATGGCTTCTAAGTGGGCACAAGGAAAACCTCGACCCCACCACCTGCATTAATCTGGCTGGTTTCAACACTTGAACATGCATGGAGGAATGACAATGGGAGGGTGAGGAGGGGAGAGCAGCATGTGGAAAAAAACTAAAGCTGCCTCTCAAAATCACATGGTGATAAGGCCTTTTCTGGAGTGCCCCATGCAGCTGGCAGCAGAAACCAGGCTTTTATGTTTGGGTCTGGCTGGTTTTTCACTTTCTGCAGCCAAAAGGATCTGGATAAAGTTTGCCTGGAAGATTAGCTGGCGCTGAGCCTGACTAGACATCTCTGGAAGCCTCTCCTCCAGCAGGAGTGGGTCCTGATTCCCTCCTCTGCCAGACCTGCCATAGGCAAGTGTGGGGGAATGTCCCCCTGGAGGGGACAGTTCCACCAGCCCTGTCCCCTCTGGCACACCAGATCCCTGCTCCCACTGCAGTGGGGGTGCTGGGGAGCGTGCAGAGGAGATCCCAAGGGGTGTTTGTCACCAGGGATGACAGGGAGGAGATGCTCCCCAGCCAGAGGGATGGGATTGGGAGCACACAGCCTTGGCAGCCATGACCCTTCCCTAGGGACACATCCTTCTGTCCTGGCAGCAGAACTGGGCTGGCAAATGGGGTGCATGGGAGCCTCCCAAGCAGGGCTGGCCTCCCCCAGTGCCAGCTCCAGGGCAGATGTGCCCCAGCTGCTGCACACTGGGTTTGGCACCAGCTCTGCTGCCCAGCCACATCTGAGCTGCCAGCTCCGGGGCACGGCTGGCGGGGGATGGAGGCAGGGGAAGAGATGCTGTGCAATGCCATCCCCACGGGCTCCGTGGGCACCCCATGCTGACCCAGACACAAAGCAAATTTTGGGTTTTGTGCCCGGGGAGGCCTGGCAGAGGCAGGGCAGGCTGCGCTGGTAGCAGATGCCGATGCCTCCGGAGCGGAAAGCCCAGTCCCTCCCCTCTCATTCCTTTTTTTCCTTTTTTTCTGTCTTTTTTTCATCCCCCCCCTCTGGCTGATCTTAAAAAAGCCCAGGCGGTTTGGGCTTCGTGAAACCCAAATGCCTTTTGCAGCATCAAGCCCGGATCCCATAAGTAATATCCCAGCACAGGAGAGTAAGACAGTATATGAAGTAGACGGGGAGCTATAAAGACACTTTAAAAGGGGCAATAAAAGTTTTGGGTTTCATATCGTCTTACCAAAGAAGAGAATAACAGAGAAGCAGGAAATTTCAGTAGCAGACATGACAAAGGTCACAGCACTCAGACTGCACCTTAGACGAAAACACCTACTCTTATGAAAACAGCCAGAATTTTTGGCAGGGGCTCAAGAGCTCTTACAGGCAAAGCTCTCGGCAGCACTAAAAGGTTACAAGAGACTGTTTTGTCTACGTTGCTGTAGATGTTTATAATATTTCCCTGCATTGGTGTTGCAGGGGATATCCTCCCTGGGGTAGAGGATCCAGCCCTGCACCTTCCTCCGTGTCGAGGTGCTGCCTTCAGCTCGGGGCTGATGCCAGGGCAGGGACCCTGTGGGTGTGTGCCAGTCCCAAGGCTGGGTGCTGGCCCTGCACTGGGGAGCAAAGTGGTTGGCAGAGATGGAGCATCATCCTGAGGCATCAGCAGGGAGAGGAGGGGATAAAGCAAACCTTGCCTGAGATTTTGCTGTGGCCAAGACAATTTTGTTTTTTTTTTTTGTTTTTTTTTTTTTTGCAGCTGAGAGGAGGAGGTTTTATCTACTGAGCTGCTCCTCAGGTACCGTGGAGCATGGGGTTTGCCAATATTTGGTCCCTCATGCTCAGTTGGGTGTTGTGGTCACCCAGTGCCCTCCTCCCATCACTGGACCCTCACAAGGCTCTCACCATGCCCATGGTGCCCAGGGCTTGCTGCAGGGCTGTGCCTGTCACTGCAGCCCAGGAGGGACCAAACAGTCCCAAAATGAGCTGTTGGGCTGAAGGAACCTCTGATCAGTGGCTGCAGCAGGTGAGGAAGGCTGCTGGCACTGCTGCTCAGGATCCTGGGGAGGGTCAGTGTTGAGATTTGCACTTGGGGTGACAAACACCCAGGAGGAGCCAACGTGGCCGTGGGATGCCCATGGGAGTGACCCTTCAGGAAGCTGCTGTGCACCCCCAGAGGCATCTTTTGCAGGCAGTGCTGAGCTACTTCTTTCACTCCAAAGCAGAGCACTTGGGCCTGTTTTTTGGGGCCACCCTGAGCAGTCCTCATGCGGCAAAGAGCTCCAGGAGCGTGCAAGCAACGAGGAAAGCCTTGCATGCAAACCTTGAGAGCATCTTGTAAACATCCCAGGGCTGGATGCTGGGAAGAAATGGAGCTGTGTTGGTTTTGGTGCTGGAGAACCCTTTGAAAGCTCTTTGCAAGCTCTGCCTCTGCGTGCAGCTGCATCAGCTGTGCCACTGCTTGCCAGTGACTCTTGGATGCTTGGGGGTTCATAATTCATTTATATTTTTGTTGGAAGCTCATTCAGTTTTGGTTGTTGCCCCGTCGCAGGAAGTTGCTCTGATGAATGACTGGGGTGGATTTCTCTTCCAGAGGAACCCAGGCTTAATGTGGGCTTTCTGTGGACATCTCTGTATATCAATACTGCTCTAATTGTCCATGACATATAGTCTTGGCCTTTTTCCCAGACAGTCTAAATAAATCATACACTTCTGCTATAGTAAATAGTCTGTTAGAGGAGATGTTATAGGCTTACAGCCCTCCCCCCTCCCTCCAGGAGCTTCTTTTCTCTGCCTCTCATTTTCCATGTACTTTCCATACCAATGAGGCACCTGCTGCCTGCGCCTGCAGGTCTGCAAGGACAAAGTGCCCAGTGTTGCAGGTCCCTCCAGGTTTGAGGGGCTGTGGTGGCCGTGCCCAAAGCTCTGTTTGGGAGCTGGCATCTGCCCTCGACTGAGCTGAGTGAAGCTGGAAAGTTTCCCACCCCGCTGAAGAAATGCTGGCATTGCACACTGGCAAAGTCTTTGTTAGTATATATTATTTACATCAAGAGAATGCATAAATAAAATAGTTAATATCTCACAAAAAAATACAGGTTCTGTTAATTGGGTGTTGCAAACGAAGCTTTGTGTGCTCAGACTAGGCAAACCTGCACGGAGGGGACAACTTGGGTCCTGCCAGGTCAGTGCAGGGCACAGCCCAGGAGAGGGTGACATGGTCTGGGAGTGCAGGGGTCTCCTGGAGCAGGGGACAGGTCATACCCAGCTGAGTGCTCCTCCAGGGAGAATATGAACATGAATATGTACCAAACTGGAAGTGCAAACTTTGCTAGGGCTGAAGGTGGAAAGGTGAATCACAGGATGGTTTGGAAGGGACCTTAAAGCCCATCTTGTGTCAATCTCTCTGCACCTTCCACTAGACCAGGTTACTCAGGAAACTTCCCAGGGGAGAAAATCCCAAAGTGGGCATGGAGCTGGTGGGAAAAGACACCAGTGTGCCAGAGGAAAACCCAGCGGGCAGGATTTTCCTTTTGGCTGCAGCCCTCCATCAGCCAGGAGCAGGAACACGCGTGCCCGGGGGGCTCAGACGCAGCAGCAGAGCGTGGAGCAGTCCAGCCTGGCGGGGCTCCCGGCGCTCCCGGCCTTCTTGTTCTCCTTGGGCAGCAGCAGCACGAGGGCCATGGCCAAGGCACAGTGGTAGAAGCTGTGCACGTAGGTGTAATCCCACTCCTGCAGGCGGGGAGAGCGCAGTGAGAAGCGGGAGCAGCAGGGCCGGGGGCTCGCGTGAGGTGCGCGACATTAAATTTCTACAAGTAGCCAAAAGGAAAGAGGATAAAAAAGATTCCTGAACCTTCTGCCTCCCTTTGCTGTCAGAGAATAAAGGATTTCCAGTGAAAAAAAAAACCCCAAACCTAAAGCAAAGTGGATTTAACACATTCTAATTTGCCCATTTCCCAATTCTTGAATGAAGTCTTTCATTACCCCGCAAAGGACGCGGCGGCGAGGCCGGGGCACGCGGGGAGTCGGCTTCTGCTAAGTGACATTTTTATGTTCTGCTAGAATTTGCAATTACTAAATGCTTTGAAAAATAATCCTTGGGGATGCCTGTGAGGTTGTATCTCGCAGCTCCCAAAGCACAGAGCAGCCGTAACGGCGGGGCTGAGCGCAGGCAGGGCCGGCGGCTGTGTCGGGGGGTTATCGCCTGCCCGGCAGGACACACGGACCCTTCGGAGCAGGACAGGGGGACTGGCTAGCAGCAGGAGCAGAAGGATATAAACACAGGATCAAGTGCCCCTGGGAGTCGCTGAGAGTCTTTTTTTTGGCGTGAGCCAGCTCTGGATCCGGCCATGCCTGGGTCGGATCCAGTCCCTGCCGCGTCGCTGTGAGGTGTCCTTAAGTCACCCGTGCCCAGTTTCCAAAAAACCCTGATTACACTTGACAAAGCCGTTCTGAGGATCATGTGTGCCTGAGGAAAGCACATCCCATGTGCTTGTTACTCGCTGAGGGGGAAAAAAGAGATGCACCACACTGTGTGGCACTTGCTGTCACACCTGCCCTGAACAAACCAGGAGCTGCGATGGGGACAAGCACAGTGGGACCCTTGTCCCTGCTGCCAGACCCAGCATGGCAACCCTGAGCTGGGTTTTGTGCAAGGCTGGATGCAGCCCAGTGGTGTGAGTGGGGATGTCCCTGTCGTGGTGATGTCCCTTGTAGAGTCAGGGAGGCTGAGTGTGCACACAGGTACCTCAAAGAAGAACCTCAGCATCAGCGCCAGCGCCCCGAAACAGAAGCCAGGACCGATCTGCTGGGTGTAGACACTCTTGTCAGGATAGAGCCCTTTCTTCTCCTTCATCTTCTGCAGCTGGGAGGAAGGAGAGAGCACACCAAGTTACTCACCTGGATTTAGCTGGCTGCTTCATCCTCACTCCTCATTATAATACTGGCTTTTTAATATGCAGCCCCAAAGCCAGCTCAGGGAGTGTGTGCCCTCACAAACCCACTCTGTGGGAGAGCAGATCCCAGCACAGCATCTGCAGACTGGAGGATGCAGGGTCCTCCCTGTGCCTTGGTCTCCTCCTTGCCCATCCCCTCCTCATGGCGGCCACTCGCTTTTAGCTGCTGGCTTGGTGGCAGTTTATAATTGGGATTTGCACCACTGTATTTCCATGATGTTTGGCATCATCTTTCTGCAATTTTTTATCCCATCACTCCTTGCCCACTCCTGCAGTGGCTTCCCCACCTCACTCACATGCTGTGAGTGGGGCACAGACTGCAGCACTGTGCCCCACTGTCCCAGCTGGATTCAGGCAGACTGCAGACAGATTCCTCCCCACTTTATCACCGTGTTTTATCCACATCTTCCCTCGATCTGGGGCAGTTTACCAGATCCCTCTGCCTCTGAGTAGCCGTAAAAACTCCATAAATACGTTCCTCCTGATTAGAATTGCAGGGACAGGAGATGTGGTAGATTGCTCAGACCGATCGAATCTGGCATTTATCACACAGGCTGCTGCCTGCCTTCTGCTCAGATTGAAGGAGAAATCACTGCGAGACCGAGAGCTGGATCTTGAGGAGGAAGCCACTGGCACAGGTTGGCCTCCTCCACAGAGGGTTCAGCCCTTCCAGCACCCCACAAAGCCCATGCCAGTGCCCTGCCCCACGTACCCACTTGACCGTGATGACCAGCACGGCCGTGCCGATGGGGCCCGAGTAGACGCCGTAGCCCCAGCGGTCGTGGTAGATCCTCACAGCGATGGTGAGGACGCCAAACATGATGAAGGTCGATCTCTTGGGCTCGTCAAACTCTGCCAGGGCTGAGGGACCGAGCACAGGGAACATCAGCTCACAGCCCCGCTTTTTCAGCTGCTCCCCTAAATCCTTCCTGCGGTCTCTCCCACCTGCCCTGTGGTTTGCCCTTCTCGTGTCACACTGCTGGGGAAACTGAGGCACATGGGGCAAAGCAAACCATCCTGAGGTATCTGAGTTGTGGGTCCAGGAACTGATTGTTGGGGTCTTATTTCAGTGTTGCATGGGGAAGCTTAAAGGAGAACCCCCACCCAGAGGAGCTGTGGCTGCCCCATCCCTGAATTGTTCCAGGCCAGGCTGGACAGGGCTTGGAGCAACCTTGGATAGTGGATGGTGTGCCTGCCCATGGCAGGGGGTGGAACAAGATGCTCTTTAAAATCCCTTCCCCCTTTAAACCACTCTCTGATTCTATGATTTCCCTTTTCCTTGTCCCAGAATTCAGAGGTGATTGCAAAGACCCTCATGCCCAGCGAGCCCACAATCAGCTCTTGGGTTCATCCTGCATCTCCAGCCTTCCCAAACTTGCCAGCTCACTCTGGCACAGGCTCCATCACCCCAGAGCAGTGGGACTCCCCCGCTGGTGCCATGGGCTCCCGGCTGCACCAGCACCTGCCTGGGCTGTGCAAGCTGGAAGTCACCAGTGTGAGTAAATTATTAGAGGCTTTTGTTTAGCACAGAATGGGGTAATAACTGATAAAAGTTATGGATCCCAGTGGGCTCCATGCTTTTCCAGCTTGCACAGCTGTGTTATGGCTGTCCTGGATTTGCATTCCGGGAAGTTTGCCCGAGGGTCTGCGTCCGCACATGTGCGCTCGGGCTTTACAAGCCACAGTGAGAGGCTTCCCTGGGCTGCAGTCACCACACCTTCCATGTCCTTGGACCGTGCTTTTATTGGGAGTTTGGCTAAGGGATAATGTCCGCATGTTAATCTCTGTTGTTTCCCAGCGGGTCAGTATTTTAAACCTCGCACCGCTGGATTTGGATTTTTTTTTTTTTTTTGCGAGGTTTTTGAACACAGTAATGAAGCAATCAAGTTGAATTTTGCTGCAAGGAGCCAAAGTGTCTGGATCAGCTCTGACCTACCCTGACATTGCTATCCACTGAAAATGCCCTTTGGAAATGATTTGCCTTGTTGCCTTTTCTAGCTGAGCAGAGAGGGCACTGAGGTGCCCCGAGCAGTGGGGAGCCTCCCTTGGGACTCACATTTTGATGAGACAGAGCCATTTCTAAGGGTAATATTTGTCCCACACGTTTTTCCCTGCATGGATAATTTATCCTATTGCTTGCCCTGGAAAGGGGGATGCTCCTGCATCCCCACAGGATGAATCTGCCCAGCTGAGGGGTGTTACTTGTGCTGGGCGTGGAGGCTGCAGGAACCCCATCCCTGCTGGAGCTCCTGCACCACCCCTGGAGCCCTGAGGGGCAGAGAGGAAAGTCCTGTGGGCATTTTGGGGCTGCACATTGGAGTGCTGGCACCAGCTCATTGTGGGGGAAAATGGGAACTCTGTCTGGAGTGGGCACTGGTTAGAAATTGTCCAAATTTTTGAGCAAAACCTTTGCAGTTGGAACATCTCTCTCCCCTGACCCTGTTTTCTTCTCTTGCCATCAATACTCCCATCCTTCCAAAAATCATGGTGACAAAATGGAAAAATGGTAGGTTTGAACTTTTTGTCTTTCTTGTATTTTTTTTCCATTTCTATTATATTTTGTTTCAGTGGCAAATAAGTAACAAAATAAGGAAAAAGAGAGTGAAGCAAATGTGAGAAAAAAAAAACCTGAATACCAGGTCAAGGGGTGGGATTTATAGTAAAAAGGAAGTGAAATAAATTTCTGCTTTTTCTAAGCAGATCTAATATTCCTGTCAGCCCAGACCAGGCTTATGATAAACCAGGAAGTTATATTTGTTTTGACTAAACCACTTTGATTCACATGCTAGTGAGGGAAGAGAGAGATTCTGCATTTCTTAATGCCCCTAAGTGAGGCAAGACAAGCTGATGGGCACAGTCTGGGGAAAATGAGGAGAAATGGGAAATTCCCTGGTACATGAAGTTTCAGACTCAGTCATCTCATAGTCTTGTCCTGCCCTGACCTGCAGCACAAGGCTGCCAGTGTGTTGCTGTCATTTGAAGAAGAGGACATGTGTGAGAGCTGGTGCAGGGAAAGAAACACCTGACAAACACCCCCAGCAGGTGCCACAGCTCTTCATCTCCAGGAGCAAAATGTCCCCAGCCACCACTCAGGACAGTTCCATGTCTGCACCCAACCGATTACAATGTCTTTCCAACGTGTTAATGATACAAAACTTGATTAATCCATAGCATAGACTGACTTCCACAAAGGGCAATTTCAGTGGCAGCTCAGGTGGAGCTCAGAGCAAGCAGCATTTCTGGGGGCTGTCCCCACTGACTGTCCCACCATCCATCCTGACAAATCCAGCCCTTCCTGCCAGTGCTGGAGCTCTCAGGAGCCACGACAGAGCAGTTCTTACCCATCAGGGACACCCAGATGGACAGGGCTGTTCCGTAGATGCTGAAGTACTCCAGGATGTCATAGCGCATAAAGCACAGCACTGATAACCCGGGGCCGTCACAAACGTGGTAAAACTATTCAAAAAGAAAAAAATCATTAGAAAACCAGTTTCTTACCCACATTCCAGTAAGGAAAAGGCTCTTATCAACTGGTTTGAAATAGTGTAACTGCTGAGAGAATGGCCAGCCAGGCCAGAACAGTGTCAGCTACACCAGGATCACTGATATGGAGTAATGAATATATTTGAGTGATAATGTCATCGTTCCCAGTTGCAAATTGCCCAAGAATCAGCATTCTTTTCTCTTAGTACAAACTAAGACAGGCTTTAATTTGCCTCTTGGCCAGAATTTGCAATCTGATGACCAAGCTGCTTTGAGCTGGGCGCAGGGGGATGGCCTCTCCAGCACAAGGAGGACTCTGGGGTTGTGGTTTTAATTGCGAAAGATTCTTGTAAAACAATTCAGAATGAGTGTCCTGATGAAATGTGTATGGATGCCAGGTCACTGTCCAGGCTAAAGAAGGTTTATATGGCCAGACTCTGAACACTGGGGAATTCACTCATTAGTGCATTCCCTTAAAAACCACCAGTTCCTGCCCATTAACCCACTGATTAGGTTATTTGCAAAAAAACCCCATTGTCATGCAACATAAACGCAGACCACGCCAAGAGACATTTTCCAGTGCAACCAGAGGAATGCTCCCAGTGTTTGCCTGGCTCTCTCCTTTGCCTGCCAGCCCTCAGCCCTGCAGGTTTTGCAGTGGCAGCCCCAGTGAGCTCTGCTGTTCCTGAAGAAGTCCCTGCTTCGCTTGGCAGGGCGCCCTTGGAACGCCGCTCGCTGTCACGGCCCGGTGGGGATGCTGATATAATTTATAATGGGAATTGCTGCGAGCCCTCTGGCTGGCTGCAGCTTCTAGAAAAGATTGCACCACGGCTGTAATTCTTTTCCCTGCTTGAGATTGGGCTTGGGGAATCTGGAGCTGGGGGGAAGAAGGGGTGGAAGGCAGAGCATGTTCCTGGCACTTGTCTGCCAGGGCCGTGTGCTTTCGCTGCTCTGCTCAGCTCTCCTGCGGGAGGACGAGTGGGATGCTACAAAAAATGCAACAGCAGCAGCTGCTGCCCTTCCAACCCCCTCCCCACCCCGCTGGCAGCTGCCTCTCCTCCTTTCCCTTCTTTCCCTTCCTCACTCAGGGATATTTTGCTTCTTCAATCTCTTTGGAGGAGACCTGTTCCACCTCTTCTTGAAACCCATGCCAATTTTCCTACTGACTTCTTGGGGAGGTGGAGCAGACACAGACCCAGTGCAAAATGAAATTGTAGATGTCTGGCTTCCCTGGGGAGCTGGGGTGGGGACTCAGGGATGTTTTCATATTAACTGGTCCTGTAGTTTTTATAGATCTGGCAGAATTTCTCCCCCTGCATCGTGCTTTAATCAGCTCAAGGATGTTCTGTGGATCCTTAATAGGAGATCAACCTGATTCTGGGCTGGAAGAACTTTTCACACTGGGAAGATCCTTTATCTACTCCCTGCCTCAGTTTCTCTGTACAAGGAACATGCCAAACCTCATGAGATGCCTTGATGGGGATTAGTGGGAAATGCAATGTCAGCTGGGTTGCTGAGCTGTTTTCTTCATATTCTTTAGCAGATCATTGAAATGTAGACTAACAGGAGATTTTTTCCAGTGGGAATTCTGCTTTGGGTTCTCAGCTGGTGCCTGTATGGGGTGACTGAGCAGGAATACAAACCCCAGGGCAGCACACTGCTGGGAGCAGGAATAGGAATATTTTATATATGTACAGACATTTCTTCACTCATTATTTCCACACAAAGAAAGGCCAGGGGATCAGAGCCTGGTAAAACACACTTTTCAACCCACAAAGAGTTAATAATTATTTTTCTTAATAGCTCAGCAACATGTTTTAGTCTTTCCCAGTGCAGAAACTCCCCTGACTCCAGCATTGCTCCCATCCCCAGCTGGCAATTGCAAAATCAATAATTCGACTACTATGTGCTTTTGGCTAAAATGGCAGAGGCAGATCAAGAGATTCTGGAGGCAATTTAAAGCCCAAATTCAGCATGGCCACTTAGCAGCTGTAAAACAAAGAGAAAAGCCGGCTCCCAAGCATTGCAAATCAGTCAAGGCTCTTTGCACCCAGACCTTCTCCCTAATCTCAGCCATAAAACACCACTAAATCTCTGTAAGGCCACACTGTGGGACATCCTAAACTGGCGAATCAGCTGCTCAGCACCACACACGGTGGGAAATAACTGGAAAGGGAGATTTTAGGGGTTGTGCTGGCTGCTCTTGAGTGAATCAGCTTCTCAGTGGTACAGGGGGCATTCGGGAGGATAAAGCATGCAGGGAGAGGGGAAATTGGGAACTTCTTACCGCCACGAAGAACATGGTGAAGAAATAAACCATGGCTTCCATGTGGAAACGCCGCTTGGCCGCGATGCTGATGGTGGGGAGGAAGACCAAGGAGCTGAGGGTGGGCAGAAGGAGCTTGGCCACCAGCGAGCCCATGGGTGCCTCGTGGGCCAGCAGCTCCCAGGAGCTGGATCTCTGTGAGCTGGGCAGGAATAGTGGAGAAAGCAGCCGTGGGGAGAGGGCTTTAAAATTTAAATGCCCTGCGTGGCAGGGAACAGCTGCCACCGGCACAGGCGCCGCCCGCGCCCCCGGCCAGCCCGAATTCCTCGCACAGCCGGTGGCTCCGGGCAGCAGATGCTCCGTGCCCCCAAAATCCTCCTGGGCGTTTCCAAAGGAGCCAAAGGGAATGCTGTCCTCGCACGCCTTGTGCTGGGTGTTGGGTTTGGGTACATGGTGGGTGAGGATTCTGGGTTTGCTCGCTGCCCCGTCCCTGCATCCCTCTGCCCCCACACTGAGCCCGGCCCAGTGCTGCTGGAGCAGCCCAGCAGGGAAAATCCATCTTCTTTCCACAGAAAGTGGAGGGGAAGGCACTGATCTATCCTCTCTGGTGGCCAGGGAAGGACCTGGGACTGGCCTGTGTAGGGCCAGGAGCTGAACTCAATGATCCCTGTGGATCCCTTGCATTATTTTATTATTCTCTGCTCTGCATTTCCACGAAGGAAGATCTGGTATGTGGCAGACACCAGGGATTTTTTTAAACAGTGGGATGTATCCTACGATTGAGAAACACACACCAAGCTCCAAACCTGCCTTTTATTTCCCCACGGGGCACACGTGGAGTGGGTGCAGACATGGGGAGCTGGTGTGACAGCACCCCATGCCTGCTGCCAGTGCCTACGTGCCCTCCGTGGAGTTCAGAGCAGTTAAATTTCCCAGCCGTGCCCTCAGCCTTTGCAGCCTGGCCACCTCCAGGAGTTCTGTCTGAAATTCAGGAGCCGAGCGTCTCCGGGCTGGAGGAATTTGAGCGGATTGTCGTGCGGCGCAGAAAAGCTGGAGGAAAGGAAACCAAAAGCCAAGCGGCGTTCGGGCTGCTAATCCACTCAGTGGTTCTCTCTTTTATTATGACTTTTTATTATATCGCTGCTGCTCCCCCCCTGCGTTAATATCTTTTCCTTGGAGCCTCGCAGGGATTGTCGGCATCCTTTCGGCACAGCTGTTCCCGGGGCACAGCGAGCAGGAATGCTGCGCTCGAGCAAGCGCCTCTGTGGCTGCGGCTTTGGGGAGGAGGGTGGAGCTCTGATAGGAGCCACCATTTCTAGGGCTGATAGGACAGGCTCGCCTGTCCCCCGGGAGGGGGTCTGGAGGAAAGACAGGCATGCACGGATTAAAAAAAAAAAAAAAAAAAAAATTGCTCTTTAAACCGCTCCAGTAGGTTGGGAAGCTCTGGAGGGGGAGTGAGTGTGTGTGTGCAGGGAATGGCACAGAGCATTAAAGCTCTGACTCTGTGCCCAGAGCCTTCCCCGGGGCACTGCTCAGATGAGCTGGGTAAGGCTCCCGTTTTTAGCTGATACTGCAGGAACCATCCACATTCCCTGGCTGGCTGCAGGCAGCATCCCTCTGTGCTGCCCACACCACATCTCCAGCCTCCCTCCTGCCTGGGCAGCTATAAACTTACCACAAAACTCTGCAAAACTGAATCTTGACCAATAAATATTGAAAAACTCTGGTGTCCCTATTTACTGTGAAAATGAATCCCTCCAAGCCAGCACATTGATACCCTGATGCTCCCCAGGTGTCCAGCCCTGAGCTGAAAGCAGAGCTCCAGCACATCCCAAAGTACCCTGCTCCTTTTTTGGCTCAGATGAATCCATTAATTCTGTGTTCATGATCTGCTTGGACTGAGAACGGTGCCATGGGGCACAGCAGGGCTTTTCCTCAGGGGTGTTTTGAGCAGATTTGGGGTTGCACAAACCACTGTGGATTCCTGGCTATGAGAACATCACCTGGCTTTTGTGGCCATGAAATGGATGTCAGAGAGGTGAAAGCACTGCTCAAAGCCTGCTCTGAGGGAAAACCCCATGTTTGGGTGCAAAAACACCACTTGTGAGGCCATTGCAGCTGTGCAGCAAGGACGTGCAAGGGTGGTGGTTGTGCACAAGGCATCAGGTGAAAAGCACCATCAAGCAGTTGTTAAATACACCCCCCTCACCCCCAGCCTTTGCCCAAATTCCAGCTGGCTCCCACTGGAAAGGAAACCCCGTTGGCTGCTGGATGCAGCAAGTGGCAGGCGCTCCCCAAGCAGGGAAGTGTTGGAGCTCTCAGGAGCAAGAAAACATTCCACAGGTTGTTGGGGTTTTATTCTAATTTTTTTTTTCTCTCTCTCCCAGCTGCACACCCTGGGCTGGCGGTTGGGCTGCAGCCAGAGCTGTAGGCATGGGGGGAAAAGACTCCCACCGGGTTGCACACGTGTTACAGCTATTATTGAAAAAGAGCCCCCAAAATAAATGGGGAGGAGAGGGGCAGGCAGGTGGTGAGCTCCTGGCAGGAGCCGCTGCTGCTTAAAAGGTCTTTGTTCAGGCTGCGAACACTGCGGTGCAGACGTGGGTTGGGCAAACCTTCCCGGGAAGGAACCCAAAAAACAAAGGGCCAGGGCTTTGTTCCTTCTTTCCTAAACAGGTAGGAAATGGAGAAAGAGCAAATTTTAGCTCCTGCATTTAAGTGCTGCTGGAAAGGGGATTTTTAAATCTGCATTCCACAGGGCTAATTTGGTGCGGATCGGCGTGCACGCAGGAACGGTGATATATATGGCTGAAAAGTGGCTCCCAGATGCCAAACCCAGGTTCTGGTATGCTGTCCTGGATCCTTCCAGGGTAACATTAACCATGGTTTTCTGCAAGCACTTCTACCCTTTCAACTCAGACGTTGCAGTGAGGGAAAGAGACACAGAGAGTTTTGTTTTATTTTTAATATGAGGGTGATGGTTTGAAAGCAGTGTATGTTGGAACAGGGGAAGAGGGGGCTGTGCCAGATGAGAGTGTTGAGAGTATTTTCTCCTTGGGGTAAGTATGGGATGATCTTTCATCTGCCTGTGGTGTAGACTGGGTCAGAATTGAAACCTGCTCTGTTGAGTGTCCCCAGTCACTGCCAGGCTGGAAATACTGGTGATAATGGCCCAAAAACAAAGAGTGAAGCTGCAGTTCTACCTGGGCTCGCAGTTTGAAGGACTGTGATGCTACAGAGTGCTTTTTACCACTCCCATTACTTCAGAGTTTAATTTTTCATCCCCACAACCCTTCAGTTGGTGCACTCTGATGGTGAGAAGCTGGATGGTCTCAGCACTTGATGTGGCAGAGCCCTGAGGAGCCCTGAGGAGCCTGAGGAGCACAGCATCATCCAGTTTGTGAAGATTTCCTGCCTTTTTTGATTAAGAATCCTCCTGGTGTGGAAGCACCTGGTCAGGAGTGGAGCAGCCCATGGGCACGAGCCCTTTCCTGCCCAGCTGAAGAAGGGAGGGCAGCAGCACCTGGGTAAAACCCCTCTCCCCACCCACTGCTGCCTCTGACTGGGGCTGGAGGTGAGATCCTGATGTGGGGAACACTTTCTGGCCAGCTGGAACCCAGACACGAGCCCTGGCACCAGGGAAAGGAGCCCCATAAAGGCAGAGCCACCAGCTGTGCCAGAGCCCTGGCTCAGCCACTGCTGCAGCCCCAGCTCTGATCACCCAGGCCCAGCCCTGCCAAAGCACCTGCATCCTTCTCATTTTATTACTGGAATAAATTGCCACTTAAAATATCCATTCTCCCTAAGGCCTGGCCCCATTTGAGGCAGTTTAGCTGAATACTTACTCTTAAAAAAAAATTAAAAAATCCCCCTTCCTGTCTCCCTGTTGAATAAACCTATTATGCATATTGCTCACAGGTATTCCTGCTGCTGTTTTCCTTAGGGTTTTTTCACTCTTCCCTTTCCTCTCAGCCCTGTCATGGCCCATGACAAGCATGTCACCATTAATGATAAGGAATCTGATTTCTTGTCACCAGTTTTCCATCGCTCCTACCTTTGGGGTGTCCTGGAGTGGCCCCCCACTGCCAAATTCATGGAGGCAGTGCAGGGGTTTATTGCTCATTTCGTGGTGTTTAATGGGTTTTTTTAATAGTCATAACTCCTGGAGCCCAGTAACGACGTTGAGGGTCTCAGCTCTCACACTGTTGGTCAAAAAAAAGTTATTTTCTGCAGAGAAATGCTTGAAGCTGTGATGCTTCAAGGCTCAAAATCCAAAAAGGGAATGAAACCAGTCTTAGGGTTTTTGGGGAGTCTGACTCACGGATTTTGAATGCCTGTGGTTGGCAGGGCTGCATAGCTGATGGCCCTCAGCACAATACTGCTCAACTTCCATGTCAGACTCATTCCATTCAAAGAAAAGCCTTTGCACTTTTTTTTCTTCAATCTTTGAATTGAAAAATTTCAAACCGAGCCTGGCTCGCCTGGAAGCTCCTCCAGGTTCTTGCAGGAATGTGTAACCTTTGGGGACAGGTAAATTTGAAGTCTGCACAGAAAAAAGAGGCTCTTGCAACCCTTGAAACTCCACAGCCACGACCATACCTGGGGTCGCTGCGGTCGCTCGTGGCTTTCAAACTGCCCAGAGATATTTTTCACAGGAATCTGATGGTGAGAGGAGCTCGGTGGCTTTGGCTGGTTCAGTTTGACTCAACATTTTGCAAATCTCTTCGGGTGAAACCCTCAAGCCAACGTGACATAAATCACCCCCGTCCCCAGAGCGTGGGGACACGCAGGGATGAGCTGCCTTGCCCAACTCTGCGCCGCAGGTCACTCTGCAAGGGACCAGCTCTAAAAAGCACTTCTGCCTCTGAAGAACACTTTTTTGGTCTCCTCTTGCTTGTTTTAGTTACCCAGTGGTGGGCCACAGCTGCAGCTCTTGGCTGCCAGGGGCTTTTTGGGGGGCTTTGATCCCGTTGGCAAAGTTCTGTTCGTGCAGGGACCTCACACACTCTGTGAACAGCTTTAATCTGCCCATGCCACACCAGTCTGGCCTGGAAATTACTGCAGAAGTGTCAAACAAATGCATCACTTCAGCAGTCAGGATTAGAAAGGAAGAAAACTGATCAGTTGTGTCATCCCTGAGGGAAGATGGAATTGCTGGGGGGATCCTGGGCCAACAGACTTCTGACCATGCTCATATTCTTGGACCTGGGCAGGCATTTTGGGGGGGACTGGATGGAGAACCATCCAATCTGCTTGCAGTGCAAGGGCTGAGCCAGGAAAGGGCTGCTTTGGCTGGGAAAGTGGTGCTGGAACTCCATGTCCATGGCTCAGGCTCGCCGAGAGCAGCTCCTGTGGTACAGAGCTCATTCATGGATGTGCTTGGGGCTCAGGGGTGCTGGATCAGCTCCAGCAGGCCAAGAGCTGGTGCTTGGGTCAGGATGGAAAAGTGTCCTGCCATGGGAAGCACAGGGAGGAGGTCAATGTGTCCTGCCTGGATCAGAGCTGGCTGTCTCTCTGCTCTGGCCAAGGAGGGAGGTGCCTCTGCCACACAGAAACTGAGCCAGCAAAGGGATCCCCCAGCCCTCCCTCGGTCCTGATCCTGCAGAACCCCGAGTTTCTCGCTCAGCTGAGCATCCTTGGCTCCTGCCAGCAGCTCCAGTGCCCAGCCCAGCACTTTGTTGAACTCTTTTCAGCCAAGGAAACTCCTTTCCTCCCCAGGCACTTCTCTGGCCAAACCAGCAGCCAGTCGCCGGCAACGCTCCCCCGACTGGAGAAGGTTATTTTGGAGTGTCTGTCGCTGTTTTTTTTCTTTTTCTTTTGCACTCTGAGTTCTGCACAGCACTGGTTTGGGATGGAAAAGCCTGGCAGCTGCTGGGGCAGGGCTGCTCTGTGTCCCTCGGGGTGGCTGTCGGGACAAGCGTCCAGCGCGTCCTGGGCAGGCTCCGGAGCTGAATGCCCAGCACAGATTGCCTCACCCTAGTGCAGCATGCAGGGAGCAGAGCTGGATTAGGGACTCTCATCCAAATCCTAAATTTCCCTGGGAAAGTCCAACACGAGTCCTCAGCGACCGTCCCGGGTGGGAAAGCCTCTCGCTGTCCATGCAGGTGCATCTTGTCTCAATTTACTGCGAGCCCCAAAGCAGTAAATAACATCTGCAAACCATTTCTAACGCTCCTGCCAAAACCTGGGAGATAAAACCCGCTGTTGTCTGAGCCTGGCCAGCCGTGATTAATGCTGTACCTGCGGCAGCGGCACCCACAGCCCCGGGGCTTTGGGGACGCTGCTGTCCCGAGGGATTTTGGGGTGGCAGGAGTTGAACCGGGGGATTTGGTCGATGTGAAACTCGTGTTTTGGATCTGCTCTCTGCTGCAGTTTGCTCTCGGGGCTGGTTCTGCTCCCATCGAGGCGATGGCATCGCCCCTGCTGATTTCACGGGGCGGGCCGGGCTGCGTGAGCCGCGCTGCCGGGGCCAGGGATAACACTGTGATTTATGGCAGCAATCAGCTGCCACTAGGAGCTGGTTAGGAATTTTCCGATGAAACGGGGATTGCGTCAGAAACCGCTGAGTCATCTCAACTGTTTCATTAAAAAAAAAAAATCCTTTGGCTTTGATGAACTTTTGGTGAAGCACAGACTGAATGTGTCTCGCCTGCTGCTGGCTCCCCCAGCCCTTGCCTCGGGAGCAGCATTCCCACCCTCTGGCATTCCTCCTCCAGCCCAGGGCATCCCTGCAGCGGGATGGGGTGCGAGGTCACCCAGGGATGGGATTTCCTGGGGTACCAAATCCTGCCCAGCCCCAGGGCTGGGGGATGCTGGGGCTCACAGGGACCCAGGCTGCTCTGGCATTTTCAATGTGAAATAATTCGATGCTTTTAAAACCTCTCGTGTTCAGACTTTTCCCTCCTGGTTGTTCCAAAACGGAAAGGGTTTTCTCCTGCATGTCTCGGGCTGGGATATTTTGAAATGCAGGAGTTGGGTGAACTCAAGTGCTAAATTTTCCCAGTGTCCTGGTCACAGCCAACCGATGGAAAATTGAAAGTTGCAAATCAGCCTGGCTGGGTAAATTAGAACAGGCTGGCAGACATTTAGCCAAACAGAAAAGGAGACTTCATTTCCCATGTAAATTTTTTGGGACGGATTCTCTGTCACACAGACATCCCTGGGAGGACTGGATCCAAATTAACAGCGCTGTGAATTCTGCAGGAGCTGTGCATGAAACTGTGCCCCATGATGGGAGGACAGTCACCTCAGGGCCCTGCATATGGGTGCTCCTGGCCTGTGGCAAATGGGGACAGGGCTGAATGTTGCCATCAAAGTCCAGTGGGACAAGTTGCAGTGATGGCCCTGAGTGCAGTGCCCTGCTGGGAGCACTGGTTTTGCCCCGTGCAGGGAGGGAAGGAGGAGAGGCTGGAGCTGAAGCGTGTCTGGTGGGATGCAGGAATTCAGGTGGGTTTCTCAGAGCTGCTGGGATGTGCTGAGGAATGCACAGGAATGAGCATCACCACATTTGACATGTACAGACCTCAGAACACAGACAGATGTATCATATATCAAATACAGGTTGCACACACTGTAGCTGTGCCCTTCTTCCCCCACAGGCTTTTCTCCCAGACACACAAACACAAATCAGACACAACCTGTGCATGGCTGTCGCTGAGCCAGGGCGTTTGTCCTCATCCAAAATGGCTCTTGGTGTGCCCCAAACCCATTTTCTGCATCGCAGAAAACTGTTTCAAGCAGCAAGACTGGCACTGAGTTTTACCAAACAGCACCAAAAACACAGGACTTTGAGGGTTTGGTTCATTTTTCAGCAGCAAGTGAAATTAAAAGCCTGGCAGACCATCCAGGCCATCCCAGAGGCAGGATGTGGCTGCACAATGCCCGTGGAGGTACCGGGAGTTTTTTGGTGACCTGAGATGATGGGGTAGGGGCAGCAGGTACTGTTCTGCCGCCCGAGTAGGGGAGTGCAGCATCCTCCGGGGGGTGCCCGGGTAGGGAAGCGGAGCATCCTCCGGGGGATCCCCGGGGAAGGGGGAAAAAGCGGAGCATCCTCCGGAGGGTGCCCGGGGAGGATGGAAAGCTCATCATCCTCCCGGGGGTTCCCGGGGGGACCCGGCGCTGCCTGGACCAGCGGGAACGCATGCGTGCGGTGCGGGCTCCCCCCGCCTGTGCCCCCCCGGTCTCGCCTCAGGAAACCGGCTGGCGGCCGCGGGCCGGCGCCGGGGGAGGCGAGGGGTTAACCGGGGTGGGGGCATCCCGGGCCGAGAGGTGTGAATTCCGCCCGCTCTCCCCCCTGCCTCCCCCCCGCCGCCGCTATAAGAGCGGCCGGCGCGGGCTGGGGGGAGCCACTGCGGCGGCTCCTCCTCGCTGGAAGCCCCGGCGCTTTTGGCTGCCCTTTGAAGTCGGAGAGGGAGAAGGAGGGAGGGAGGGAGCGTCTGGGGCCGCCGCTGCTCCGCTCCGCTCCGCGCCGCCGCCGCCGCTCCCGCCCGGCCCCGGAGCATTGTCCTGCCCGGCCCCGCCGCCAACAGGTACGGCCCGTCCCGTCCTGTCCTGTCCTGTCCCATCTCGTCCTGTCTCTTTCCGTCCTGTCCTGTCCTGTCCGTCCCATCCCTCGAAGGTCGGGCCCCGCCGAACCCTTCCCCGCTGCCCGGTTCGGCGGAGATGGAGCCCCGCATCCCGGCCCCACATCCCTGCTTTATCCCCGCTCCTCATCCCCGCTCCTCATCCCCGCTCCTCATCCCGGCCCCGCATCCCTGCTTTATCCCCGCCCCGCATCCCCGCTCCTCATCCCGGCCCCGCATC
>JANRGV010000052.1:7509295-7522049 GCA_024734035.1 Alethe castanea
GCTCCTCATCCCCGCTCCTCATCCCCGCTCCGCATCCCGGCCCCGCATCCCGGCTTTAGCCCCGCTCCTCATCCCAGCCCCACATCCCTGCTTTATCCCCGCTCCTCATCCCGGCCCCGCATCCCTGCTTTATCCCCGCTCCTCATCCCGGCCCCGCATCCCTGCTTTATCCCCGCTCCGCACCGCCCGTGCGGGGCTGCCCCGGTGCCGGCTCCGCGATGCTGCTCAGCCACATCCCTCCCCCCTTTCTTAATTTTCCCTTCATTTAAGCGCGCAGCCCCGAGCGCCTGTAGGATAAACTCGGAGCGCGCTCTGGTATTGGCTTGGAGTCAGGAGTGTCTGGGAGCCTTAATGAGAACCAAGTGTAAGGCAAGGCTCAGCCACCTGTCCACGGGATCCCCGGCCAAGCGCTCTGGGCTCCCATTAATCAATGGATATGCCTTTTGGAAAGTCTCTTTAGCATGCTGGACCTCTCCCGCAGGGCGATTGCAGAGCGGATTTGGGGACCTGGAAGCCCTCCGGTAATTTTTCTAAGCCAGACAGCAAAGCAGAGCTGGTGTTCGGCGATTCTGTGATTTCAAAACTGCTACAAAAAACCTTTGCAAAGAGAAAAAAAACCCAGCCAAGCAAAAACGAGTAGGAAAGAAGCTCTTTATATTGCAGGTCTGCAGTCCTGCCCTCTCTCCCCAGGAGCAGCACCTCTCCCACCCCCTTGCTTCCCAAAGATACTGCCTAGCTGCTTTTCAAGGGAAATTAGCTCAGGGGAGGATATTTTTTCTTTCTTTCTCCTTACAGACATGAGCTGCTTTGATTGCCTGGAAGCATGATTTCCTGAAACCTGCTCCTTTCTGGCTCTTGCAGAGAGGTTCACAATAAAACGTATTGTGGTTTTGAGCTGGGTTTTATTTAAGAAAATGCCATTCTGGGTTATTCTCTTTCATGAGGCAGATGGAGAAGGAGATGAAAGGCTGACACTTGGGATACTTCATTTCTGCTCTTTAATTGTGGGTCATGTCTTTTCTGTAAGAACAGGCATCTTCCCTGGGAACCGAGGGGAACTGGAGTGGAAGAAATGAAAAAAAGGAGGAATATTGGCTGTTAATTGCATTTTTTTTCGTTTTGCTTTTGAAGCCTTTCATCTCATTCTTCCAGGAGCAGTCCTGTAAATGGGGGTATTTAAATGTACTGCTTTTATGAAACCAGGGACACTTCTGGCTACTCACTGTGCAGCGCTCGCTTCGGTGTGAGCCAGGCTCTCTTCCAAGACAGGCTTGGAGCAGTGTCAGGTGCAGCCACTGGAAACCAGTGCAAAGTTGTGGTTTGACAGATAAAAACCGAGCTGGGAAGTGAACTTGTACCATGCTAATGCTTCTATGAATTAATTAAAACTTCAGGCTCAAGTCCCTGCAGTCACTGGTGGCCGGTGTCACCGAGCTGAGCGGGGATGCTGGAGCAGAGCTGTGGGACCCAGGCAAAGCAGGCCCTGCTGCCATGGGGCTGGGGGGAGTTGTGCTCAGTGCAGTGTTTGGTGCCTTTCTAGGATGAAGATATCCAAGTGGAGGTGGAGCAGCATCTCTGTCAGTGCTCAGTTGCAGCTCAAAGGCGCCCTGGCCCTTCTTCTTGTGGGCAACGCTGTCTTTGTCATAGCTCAGGTAAGGGTATCACAGTTTTGGGGGGTCTCTGGGCTTTGAAATGCTCTGGTGTCTGGGATGGAAACCCCCTGGGCTTGCAGAACTGCTCTGTGCATGCACCACATCTCCAAAAATTGTGAGAACTTCTGACTTGCCTTCACTCTTTAGTCTGGGCTTAATCTAAGTTGTACCTTCCATGGCTGAGAGCGTTCACAGAGCATTTCAGGGACTCTGGAGGGCCATGCCCTGCTCTTGGGTGAGCAGCACTCCTTGCTGGAGCTTCCATTTACTTTGCATGCAATATTTGCAGCTCCTTTGCCCTCTGATGCATGATCACAGCAGGGGATGGGAGGTGGGGGTGTCAGGGACCCTCCTGAAGTGACAAAGCTGTGCTGCAAAGAGAGCACAGGCTCCTCCAGCCTGCTGGCAGCCCCTGGCACCCACTGACCTGCTCTCCTGCTGCAGAGGGGTTTTGCAAGGCTTTGTTGAAGCTTCCAGTGGAGCTTTCAGCTGCAGCTGGCTCTCCAGCTCCCTGAATTCTCTGTGGAGCAAGAGTCAGAGAGCACCAAAAGTCTCGGAGAGTTTAGGGCTGTTTGGGAGCTTGGTTTTGCCAACTGAGCGAAACAATGAGAATTTCCTTTCCTGAGGAATCCCAAATATTGCCACTTCATTCCAATTTTGTAATGAAAACACAATTGCAAGAATGCAGGGATGGAAACCTCAGGCTTGACCTCAGCTGGAGAAGGCAATGCCTGGGTCGAGGGGGGCAGGCTGGGAGGGGAGGGGTGCCCCCAGTGTCCCCACACAGGCTCTGAGCTTTGGGTGGGACTCCTGCTTCTCTTCCCTCCCCCGTGCCCCCAGCAGGACCTGACACAGACGTCCAACAGCCTGGAGGAGGGGTCAGATGTCACTGCTTACTGGTGGGGAGAGTGGACCAAGTGGACAGCGTGCACCAGGACCTGTGGGGGAGGCGTCAAATCCCAGGAGAGGCACTGCCTGAGGCAGAGGTACAGCACCCCCGGGCTGGGCACGGGGTCTGCAGCTGGCTCACCCCAGAGGTCACCACTCAGAGAGAAGCACCGATGGGAATGTGTCTGGCAAACCCTGCTGGAGCAGGAGGTGATTTCCTGAGCTTTGGGCATCCCTGCCAGGAGTAGCAGTTGATTCCTGTGCAGTTTTTCCAGCAGGGATTGCTGCAGAGGGGCAGCAGACACAGAGCCTGTTCTCCAGGCTTTGGGGCACAGCAGCCAGGACCCCCTGGTGCTGCTTGGGGACCCCTGATGCCATCTGCTTTGTGGCTGGCTCTGCCTTTTCTGAGCAGTGTGGTTGACAAAAGCCACTTCATAAACCTTGTCCCCAGGGCCTCATCCCATGATACCTCCTGGAATAGTTGATGGTGCAGGTGACAAAGCCACAGAGGTGTTTGCTACCAGCTCCAGGGAGACTGACACATCTGTGTGGACACTGACCTTACAGAGGCAGAGTGTAAATAAATTTAAACAAGGGAAAATTATTCCTGCCCCATCTAATTACCATTTCTTTATTCAGAAGGAAGTCAGTGAGTGGGCTGGCTAATAAAACCTGCACTGGAACTTCCAAAAGATACCAGCTCTGCAAAGTCCAAGTAAGGATATCCTTTGTCTCGTTGGGAAAGTCGGTGTGGAAAGTCATGTATGGCATTTTTGGGTCCCTTGGAGAGGGGACACCATTTGTCCTGTAGCTGGCACCCTGTTGCCCCTGCAAGCAGCTGGGGGTTCCCTTCTTTGATGCCCAAAATGCTTGGGCTTTGGGCATTTTGCCATAAAAACCAAAGAGTGGCTCTGGCAACAATTCCCAGGGGGTTCCTGCAGTGGGGGGAGGAAGGGGAGGAGGAGGAGGAGGAGGATGTGGCCCTGGCTGGGGAAGGTGATGGAAACACTCCTTGCAGCTGCTGGTGATGTGCCAGAAACCTTTCCCGCACTTTGTTTCCGTCAGGATGTTAATGTATCCCATTCTAGGAGTGCCCTGTGAACGGAAGGAGCTTTCGAGAGGAGCAGTGCTCATCATTTAACTCCCATGTGTATAATGGCAGAACGCATCAATGGAAACCTTTATATCCTGGTAACAAGACATTCTTTGTGTGTTTCATAATGCTCAGCCAAATATTTTGATAGTTATGATGCTACAGCCCGCAGGAAGGCTCCTCCTCTGCTGTTTTAAAGTGGTTTTTCAGAGGCACAATCAGCTGTCTCCCGAGTTCAAAGGCTTGTTTGGCAGCTGCAGGGTGGCTTGAAAATTAAATAACAACATGAATTCATGTCTGTAGGCTGTGTTGGTCACAGCTCCCAGGGACCAGAGGCTGCAGGAGGATGTGAGAGCAGGGGTGATGGGCTGTGCTGGTGGGACAGTCAGGCTCACCCCGACAAGTGTCCTTTGAGCCAGGGCCATTGCTGGCTGTGCTGTTTTTAGGGATATTTGGTCTCTCCCACGCCCTCTGTGTGCTCTGTCAAGTATCACCAAGGTGCAGCTGGTCACTTTGGTCATCTGGGGTGAGCAAGAGCTGCAGAAACATCTTGGGACTCAGAAAATGAGATTTTATTGAACTTCTAGGCACTGAACTCCCATCAAAATCAAGCATTCAACACAAGCCATGGATGAGCTTGAGAGCTCCTGGGAAGCCAGGACCCTTCTCTTGAGGCGGCTTCTGAGCTCAGGTTCTGCAAATCTGCATTTGGGTGTCTAGAAATAGAGATGAGATCTACTGCAACTTTGTTTGAGGGGTCTCTGTACATAGCCAAGAACAGTTATCTTCATCAAATCCATTTCCCTGTGTACCAAGTCCCTGGCTCTCCAGCCTTTGCAGGGTCAGCAAGGTAGAACTTGGTCCATGAGCTATGGTGGCTTTTGTCCCTTGCAGGTGACAATTTCCTTGAATATTTGCTGTTCAAGCTGACTCAGATGAGATGTCGCAGGAATTGCTTTGTGTTTAAGCAGGCGTTCCTGTTGCTCTTGGGGGATTTGCAGCAAAATATTTTGACACTGATGCTGCTTTGCTTGGGTGTGCAGGCCAGTGGGTCTCTGACTGCTCAGGAGTTGGTGGAGACAAACACTTGGCATTGGGATTCTGATGCAAATATGAGTTTATCATCTGCTTCCTGTGGGCATTATGAAATGTGGGATTGCTGTGCTGGTGGGTGCTGCCAGCCAGTTGTTGTCTGCAGAAAGCAAAGGGTGAATTAAGCCCATCTTGGGTGAATGTTTGAGGAGAAATTATAGATTATAAAATGCTCTGGGTTGCTATGGTTTTAAATATAGTCTTACATTTGTATTTCTAACAATATGTCTGTAAATTTAACTCATTTATCAAGTGCTGCTAAGTGAACTTGCATGTTTTTGTGTAATGTACATGAGTGCTGGTGCTGATTATGCCCCTGGCATCCCTGGGGCATCTCTTCCTGCCAGCCTGGTCAAAGGCTGTCACACTGTCCAAGTGCCATCTCTGTCTATCCTGAAACACAAGGGATGGCAGCCTCTGAACTCTCACTGCTCTGCAGCAGTGCTGCTGTTGTTTAGCTTGGCAGAGATTCACTGGCTTGGGTAGGATGAAAGTTGTGGTGTTTCTGCTGTTTTTGAATCTCTCTTTATATCCTTTCCCCTCAGATGACTATGTTCACATTTCTAGCAAGCCCTGTGACCTTCATTGCACCACTGTGGATGGTCAGAGACAGTTAATGGTTCAGGCCAGGGATGGAACATCCTGCAAATACACGGATTTCCGAGGGGTTTGCGTGTCTGGAAAATGTGAGGTTGTTAAACATTATAGCAAAAATATTGTTAGTAGCATTCAGAGGATCGCAGTGGGTGCGACGTTTGCCTGACCCTCAGTGCTCTGTCTGTGCATTTTTTAGCCCATTGGCTGTGATGGCATTCTCTTTTCCACCCACACCTTGGATAAATGTGGAGTTTGCCAAGGAGATGGGAGCAGCTGCACCCACGTAACCGGCAGCTACCGGAAAGGAAATTCTCATCTTGGTAAGGCTTTGGGGACTGAGGGCTTGAGTTGAGAGGGCTGGGTTTAAAATGGACTCATTTTTTTTTAGTAAATTGCTTTCAGGTCTTATCAACTGCCCAGCTTCAGTTTTTCCCACGTGTTCTGTATGTGTTGATGCCACTTGTGATTCTGGGCAGAGAAAACTTTCTTTAAAAAAAAAAAAAAAAAACAGCAAAGCCAAACAGGAAATTTGCGTGGTGTTTGTCAGAAACCAGAGGTCTCTGATGATGAGTGGTGTGAAAGGGTTATGCAAGAGGCTGGTATCTATTTTAGTCTTTTTTAGTCATTTAGCCAAAAACAGGACACCCATGACCCAGTAAGAATAGAAATAAACGATTTGTAATAACAGGAAGCAACAGTATCTTGAAAGACCAGGATTTCAAGAGTCTGTGTGATGTAAAGCAGCCGAACCTACATGTCCTAAATATAACAATCTAATTCAGGAATTGTGATTAATGCTGTATGAGATGGAGAAAACTGCAGGAACTTCAGTGCTGTGGGAGGAATTGTCCTGTCCCATCTCTTGTCTGCTAAGCAAAGGGGAGTCAGAGGAGAAGCCAGCTCCCATCTCCTGCTGGGGTTTTGGGAACGCTGGTTAATTCAGGGATCAATGCTGAACCACACAACAGCTTCTCTAGAAAATAAAATAATCTGCAGATGTATTTTCTTACACCAATTTAGATAAACATGATATCTGTGCATTAAAGAATTGAATCATTTCCCCCCTTGGGTGCATTTTTCCTCCATAAACCAGGACACACAACTCACACATTTTTCTTTTCTATTACCGATAAGCTCCTGTTTGCAGCCTAAAACACAAAGGGTTGGGGCTTTTTAATCCATAGCTCATTAAAAACGTGGGTGGGTCCAGGCCGGTGTGTTTGATAGACTGCAGCTCTGCCTGAGGAGGGTTTTGTTCAGATCACTGGTTACAAAGATCCTTTCATTAATCCGTGGTTTCCCGTAGGCTATTCCCTGGTAACGCACATTCCCGCCGGAGCGAGGGATATCCAGATAGTGGAACGGAAAAAGTCTGCAGATGTTCTGGGTGTGTATAACCTCTTGGTGCTTCCCCAGCATGCATGCCTATGCTGGCTTAATGCTTTTTCCAATGCAGAGCTGGATGTAGTTTTGTCATAGAATCACAGAATATCCTGAGTTGGAAGGGACCCATAAGGATCAGTGAGTCCATTTGTTGCAGACATGAGTTAAATCTGTAGAAAATGTAAATCTGCGTTGTCCAAGCCAGGGTGTTGCTCCTCTCTGCAGGCTGAGCACCTGGGCTGTGTTTGTCAGCACTTTTATTGCTTTAAAGCAGAAACTGTTGGTGAATATTATTGGGATTTCAGTAGGGTGTGACAGCCCTGGTGCTGCAGGTGGCCAAGTGACTTCACCTGTCTCATGATCTCCCTAACATTGCCCTGCCTGGGGAATGTGCAATGACAGCAGCACCAAGGGGATGGGACCTACACGTGGCCTTGCTGAAGTGTTGGTGACCACACACCCATCTCATGGGGGAGGTGACAGAGCTGCTCAGGAGCAGTGTGGAAAACCCCAGACTTGCCAAAGAGAGGCACATTTTTTGCCTCAGAGGCTTGTGGCCTCTGAAAGGTGGGTGTCCCGTCCCTGGAATTGTTCAAGGCCAGGCTGGATGGGATTTTGAGCAGCTTGGCCCAGTGGAAGTTGCAGGAGGCAGCTCCTGCCCTTGTTCACCTGCCAGTGCTCCCTGCAGAGCTGGGTCTGTTCCGTGCTCCTGCTGGGCTGGTGCCAAGGGGGTGGCAGCAGCCAGGGGTGAGTGTGAGCCACATACCCAGGGGTTTGCAGTGTGGAGGGACACATGGCCCAGGACTCTGGGCACATCCTCGCATGGTGTGTGTTGCAAACAGGTGACCAGTGCATTGCCATGTAGGAGAATCTCTTCTTTTATTGCTGTGGCACTGATTTTACCCCCTGAATGAAGCAGGGGCAGCATCCAGAGCTCTGCCCTTGCAAGTGATGACACTGACTGTTCTCTCTCCTTTGAAGCTGTGGCTGATGAAGCTGGGTACTATTTCTTCAATGGGAACTATAAAGTGGACAGTCCAAAGAACTTCAACATTGCAGGCACGGTGTTCAAGTACCGCCGGCCCATGGATGTGTACGAGACTGGGATCGAGTACATTGTTGCCCAGGGACCCACGAATCAAGGGCTGAACATAATGGTGAGCTTTGACTTCTCATATTCTCATGGTGGGGAAGAGAAAATCCACCTTGGATTGAGAAAGGAGTGAGCTTGGGAGCAGAGTCCTGCCATGGTTTCACATGAGGAGGGGAGTGGGAGAAGTGGCTCTGCCCAATTCCTTACCCAAGCCTATTTTACTTGTGTCAGTGCTCTTGGGTTCAGGCAGGGCTGTGAGTGGTGGTTGTGGGCTTGGTAACTTCTCTTTGCAGGGAGAAGATGCCTGAGGCACTGCAAAGGGATTTCTCTTCTGCTCCTTGGCATTCTTATCCAAGTTGCCTGGCAGGAAAAGCAGAAATAAGAAACTGGGCCAGAGAGCTTAGACAAGTGCATAAACCTTAAACCCCAATTCTTTCTCGAAAGCAAACCATGTAAAACCAGGTATTTGGAGAAAAGTCTCTTAATTTTCTTCTGGGCAGCCAGCCAGAGCCCAACTCCTGACATCTTCCATGCAGCCCCAGGCTCCTCTGAAAGGGGAAGAGATGGTTGCTTGGTGCTTACAAAGCATTAGACCACTGTGAGGTTGTCTCAGCTGGGAGTCCCCAGCTCCTGTGGGGTGTAGTAGCTGCAGGGGAGGGTGTGCTCCTCAAAAAGCCACAGAAAGCGGCTTTGAAAGTGATGGTCTTGTGAGGTGGCTGCCCCAAGCCTCTGATCACTCAGTGGTTGAGGAAGAAGTGTGACCTGTTGCTCCTGAGCTGGGGTTAATCCTCATGGCAGCACTGCCAAATAACCCTTGGAAAATGGTGCCGGGCTCCAGCAGGAAGAAGTTGGCACTCTGAAGGAAAACAGACTGGAAATAGCAAAAGTGATGCTCCCCAACTGTCAGGTCTGAGATGAATCCCATGCTTTGCGTGCCACAAATTCCCTGCACCTGCTGATAACTTGATTTCTTTGCTAGGTCTGGAATCAAAATGGCAAGAACCCATCCATCACGTTTGAATACACTCTCCTGAGGAAGCCACACTCAAAAAATCTGCAGCCCATCTACTACACCTTCTCTGAGTCGGAGAGCGAGGAGAGCCGGGAGTTGGATGGAGACGTGCCACTGGGCTTCATCCAGCACAATGCAACCTACTTTGGGAAAATCTCCAGGGAAAGGATAGACTTGGAGAACCAGGTGTTTGGAAGGCAGGACACGGAGGAAGATTTAAACTTGAGCAAAGGTCAGGAAACCAATGAGGTCTATGAAAGAGCAGAAACAATTGACTGTGAGCCAAAACTGAAGGGCAAACAACCCCAAGGTAAGGAGGAGACTTGGGCCTCACTGTTCTGCTTCTCAGAGCTCTTGTTGAGAAATGCTCTGTTTCTACCTCTGGTGGTTCTGCTGGTTTGTGTTTTGGAAACCTCGGAAAGTTCTTTAAAACATCTCTGCTCACAAATCCTCTTTGCCCTTCAGATTCTGGTTTCTGGTGGGGGCGTGTGGGGGGTGGACACGGGGTGAGACCTCCCCGCTGGTGCCCTGCTGTGCTTTGCCTCATGCCAAGGACAGGGGGAAGCCCTGGGTGCACAAAACTCCCCATCACAACATCTCCCTCCACCTCCCACCCCTCCAAAGCCCCCCAGCAACTCCTTCCCATTGGAGTCCCTTGGGCATCCCACCCCCAGTGTGCCTGGAGTGCCTTCCCAGCATGGCTGCATGGGCTGTGGGGCCAGGAGGGCACCTTCCTTTCACCTCTGCTATTGCTTTGGGCAGTGCTGGTGGGTGCTGAGCTCCCCTCTGGCCACACCATAGCAGGATAAGCCCCCCCAAAGCTGCACCCCATGAGACTCCCCCAGCCCTGCCTCCCCCACCCCGTGTGGCTGCTCAGGCTCCGGCGCGTCCCCGCTGCTCCGGGCTGCTTCTCCCTCCCAGCCTCGATGCATTTTGTGGTTGTCACTGTGGTTTCCCCCCTGTTGGCTCCAATCTAGATTCAAACGTAACCAGGTCTACTTACCAGACAGACCATGACGACAGAGACCTCGAGGCCAGGCTCAGCTCCAGCGAGTTCCTTCTGGAGAACGCCATCACGGACAAGCTGCTGGGCAAGACCTCGGACTCCAAGGAGCTGCTGCTCAACGTGACCCTGAACAGCATCTTCGCCCAGGGGGACCCGATCAACTCGGTGGGCTCGCCCGTGGACAGCCTCTACGTGGACTACGAGGACAGCGACGGCCTCGTCACCTACTCGCTCAACAGCACCTACATGGAGCTGAGCAATGGCAAAGCCACCAACAGCTCTGCTGAGACGCCCTTCTCAAACGCCACCGTCACCATGAGCAGCCCCCAAGGGAACAGAACCCACAAAGCAAGGTAGGAGACGTGCCTTCAGTTACAGTAAATCCAATTTATTGCTGTTCTCGACTCGTAGTATGCTCAATGCATGGTTTCCACCTCTTTGGAAGCAGGAGGTAAGTGGGGGTGGGATGGTGAAAATGTTCTGTTGGGAGTTAATTTGGAAGGAAGGGCCAGAGGTTTGGGAGCATTGAAGCAAGAGGAAAACTCCACGTCCCTCTTGCTGGGCATTTTGGGAAGTCCATGCTGATGTTTGTCAGCTGGGGCCTTGCTCTGTTGTCACAGCTTCTTGTCAGAGCCATGGCCATGAAGAAAGCTCTTTGTTTTGCCTTCTCTTGACATCCTGCTCCCATCCCCCAGCCCCTTCCTCCGAGTTCTGATGCAGCAGAAGTTGGTCCTGGCCCCTTTCCACCCACCCTGTTGAGCGCCACCCACGATCCTCTTCACTTGGGATGGCAGGAGTATGCTTCCAGCAGCTCCCAGGTGTGGCCCTGTCACTGGGAACTCCACTGTAGGTCCTGCAAGAACAGCCTGGATTTGTTGCCTCAGCAGCTGCAGAAGCAGCCCAGGGAGTCACAGCTTGGACAGGAATATCCAAAGCTTTGCAGTAGCAGCTCATGGATTGATGATGAGACCAGCACTGCAGGACTCCTTTAGATGGCTGGTTTGAGTGGAAGTGGGGAGGTAAAGAAAGGCTTTGTGTAGCTTTAGCAGCAGATTTTGCTCTGGGGAAGGGTGGAAGGAGGCCTTGGGGTAGGTGCTGATCCCCAAAATCAGTATCTCTCAGCTTTTGAGGTGTCCCAGGGCTCTCTGGGGAGCAGCCTTGATTCCCAGCCCAGAACTCATTCCCAGTGTGGGCACATGGGGGCTGAGAGAGGGCCAGTGCCCACAGCAGCAATTAGCTCTCCAATTAGCCCTCCTTCATGGCCAGCCACACGAGAGCACTCCCTGGGCAGCTTGAGCTGAACCTGGAGCCTTGGGAGTATCCAGGTCCCAGAGGCAGGCTTAGGGTTTGGGTCCCACTGTTTATCCCCATGGCACCCCAGCCTCCTGCCAGCCTCCTCCTGGATCTGTAAAACACAGAATAAGATGCTGAGCTTGAGGAGATGCAAAGCCCCGAGCAGATGCTCCCTCTGGTTAGAGTTAGCTGGATTTACCTACAACTTCCACTACGTTATGCTAAAGACACTCGTGCTAAGGAAAATGGCCATGCAGCCAAATGGATCAGCAAACTTCTTAATGATAAGAACATGAAAACGTTGCCAAGGGCTTGAATCTATCATTTCTCCTCATGGCTTGGCTTGGGAGAGCTACCTTCAGCTGCCAAAGCAAGCATTTCATCCATCCCCTGACAGAGAGGGCAGCACCCTCAGCTCCCCTTACCCTGCCCTGGGGCAAGGAAGGGACTGCCCTGGGCCCCACCACACTCCCTGTGTCCCCTCAGCTGCCACCCTGTACCCCAAAACTCTAACTCAGCAGCTGTGAAATGGGGGCAGTGCTTTCCTACCTCCTGGGAATACAGGGAGCTTTAGACCTCAGGGCAGCTTGTTTTACAGGAGAACCACAGAACTCTGTGGCTCCAGTGCAGCTTTTTTGGGTGCTAAAAAGCTCCTTGCACTGTCCCTGACTGCCCATCTATTGATAAATGATTCAAATCCCTTCTGGAATGTCATCCAGCACTGACATCTTTTTCCAGCTTTTCTTCCCTTGGTTTTGTTCTACAGTGTCCCCTCTTGTGTGTCCCCCCCCCACCCCCAACACAAAACACAAACTTCTCAGATCAAAACATTGATATCCAGACCATTTTTGCACCAGCCCGAAGGCTGAGGGATGCTCAGGTCCCTTCTGGTTCAATCCTTTGCTGGTGGGGGGCTGAAAGACCAGTGCAGGCAGACTGGAGGCAGCTGGGGTGCCTCTGTTTGGAGACAAAAAGATGAGGGAGGAAGAGAAGAAGGCAACAGAACAACTTGCACCTCACTCCCAGAGGGTGGGATGGGATGTGTCAGCACAGCCTGGTTGTTCCCAGGCTTTTATTTCTTCCCCCAGCTTTTAAATTATTTCCTCAAGCCCAGTTGCTGTTGTAACACTGATCACTAACCTGATCTCCAGTGTGGGAATGAGGGATGAGGAGCTCCAGCTCAGCCCCCGAGGCCAGGATTAATGCTCCTGCTGGCACCAGCAGGGTGGGATAAAACCCCTAGTGACAGTGTGTAATGGTTTTGGAATCAAAACCAATGAGAGACTCCAAGTCAGAAGTACAATTTAATAGGAAAAAAATAGGAAAAATAAAATACATGCAATAGCACAAAAGAAAAACCACTGACAGAGTCAGAACACAACCTGACACCCCACTAGTCAGGGTGGTGGTAGCAGACCAGATGAAGTGGTCTTCTCAAAGCAGTGATCCTGTAAAAATCCTGGCAGTGATCCTGGTAGCTCTTGTCCTCTGGAAACCAGTGGGTAAGGGCAGGTTTAGTGCTCCAAATCTCAGTTTTTATCTAGGTAGGAAAGGCTTGGCTCCTCCCTCTGGCTGGAGCATCTCCCAGTGGGATGATGGAATTTTATCAGCCATGCCCTGGGACTCAATGGCCATGAACAGGAGA
>JANRGV010000052.1:7586335-7613730 GCA_024734035.1 Alethe castanea
ACGGAGATAAGGAATCACTACCCCACCTGGTTTTAACAGATGGTGATAGAATACACATTTCTGGCCACATCAACCCAACACGTGTCCCCTTCCCTCCCCTCCCAGGAGATCCGCATGCTGAAGGAAGTGGTCGCGGTTTTTCCGGTGAGTTGCTCCAAAAATGGTTCCAAAGAGAACATCCCAACCCCGTGGCCCTGACTCCCCTCCTCTTTCCACCATCCCATCCCATCTGGGGGGCTGGAGGGAGGGTCCCTGGGTCATATCTGCCACCTCCACGCAGATACTTTGGGGACAAGCAGGGCCCCTCTCATATGGCACAGAATTGGTGTGTGGGCAGCCAGGAGCTAAATTAGGCTCCTAATTTATCTGGGCTTCGTCTGGCAGAGGGAGGCTCCTCAGGGAGGGAGGATGAACCGTGGTGGTGCCCTCTGTTCTTCCTTGGTGGAAGGAGAGGAAGAGATCTGGCATCAGAGTGGGAGTGGGTGGGAAAACAGGGCTGGAACCTGCCCCAGGGCTCTCCAGCTGGAGAAGGACCTGACTGCAAAGCTGAGGGCAGTTCTGGAGCTGCCGTGCCCCAGCACAGCTCAAAACACTCAGCACCCACTGGAACCATGCCCAGGGCTGTGCCCTGGGTGTCCCCCTGGCCCTCAGCACTGACTGTGCCAGGGAGGCTGTTGTGCCATCAGCTCCGGATTTGGCACTTCAAACTCTTGCCTAAGTGCAATTTAAAGGTGTTTTCAACCCTGCAGAAATTGTTAAAAAGCGAGGAAAGCAGGAGACACCATCCCTGGGGTGCAGCCCTGGGGAATCTCCGCAGGGGATGCAGGTTTAGCAAGGACTCCTGCGGGGTTGCAGGCTCCTGATATGGGGAGCAGAGATTTCTTTGTGGAACACTCCCCAATCCCTAATTTTCCCCATGTTTGACCCCCCCAGGGCGATGAACTCATCACCACCTGCACGTACAACACCGAGGATCGGAGCAGAGCCACCGTGGTGAGTGCAGGGGCAGCTCCCCTGCCTTTGGGGGCAAGCCAGGGTGGGCTGGGGGCACCCCCAGAGTGGGCACCTGCATGAAGCCAGGCTGAATCACAGCCAGAAGCACAGGGAGGGTGGGAAGAAGGGAGCTCACAAGGCTCTGCTGCCTGCAGCGGGGATGTGAAGGTGCTAATTGTGAAGTAGCATGTGTCACTCTAATTCCCATCACAAACTGTTCCACCAGGGATTAATTGTAATTAAAGAGAAGTGGCATTTTTTGACAGTGCATGTTATTTCCTTACATAGGCAGTGGGAAAAAAAAAGAGCCTGTCAGAGGTACAATCAACAGGGACAAGGCTAAATATAGCAGAGGGATTATAGGAAATCTGCATTTTAATGTAAACCACACGGTCTAGCCTGGAAGTCTGTCCTTGCAGAGAGGGCAGACAAGCAGAGAGTTGCCCATGCTGTGCACCTGAAGGGGTGTGAATACCTATAATCTCTATCTCATAATTTAATCTCTATCCAGATATCCAGACATAGATATAGACAGAGATTTTAGATATAGACCCATGTGAGTGTGAGCTCTGTGCCCCCCTGCCCTGCCTGCCCCTGTGCAGCCCCAGCAGGGCACAGCCAGACCCTGCTTCCATCCCCTTCCTGCCTGTGCCACAGGGAGGGTTTGGCATCCTGGAGGAGATGTGTGTGAACTACGTGCACTACTACCCCCAGACCCAGCTGGAGCTGTGCAAAAGCGCTGTGGATCCGGGCTACCTGCACCGCTACTTCAACCTCGTCAACAGGTAAAGAGCCCTGCACAGGGCTGGGGGCACAGGGACGGCTGGGACAAAAGCCAAACCCAGGGTTTTGAGGATGATTGGCTAGGGAGAACCACTAGGAAGGGAGAGTAGCCCCTGGGAGGGACTTCTCAGCAAGAGTCAGTGTGTGGCCAACTGCATAAATGCAAAATATTCCTTATACCCCTAGGCAGACACCAGGGATCCACACCAGGGGAGGAGGCTGCAGCCCACCCACCCATGAGGAGAGGGGAGATGCTGACCTTGGACAGGGCTGGTCCCAAATCCTGCCCTGCAGGCTCTGGCTGCTCCAGGCTGAGCCATTCCAGGACTGTTCAGGCAGGGAATTGGTCACATCCAGCACAGCACTGCTGTTTCAGCGTGGCCTTTCTCTGCCCAGGTTTAACGATGAGGAGATCTGCATGTGCCCCCAGGTCTCTGTCCCACAGCAGTTTTACTCCATCCCCTGGAACACGTTCAACAGGGATGTGCTGAAATCTCTCTACGGCTTTGCTCCCATCTCCATGCACTGCAACAAATCCTCTGCTGTCCGCTTCCCGGTAGGTACACCCTCGCTCCCAAAGCTTCCCAACAGAATTCTCAGATGTAAAGTTGGGTCTGCAGTGCTCAGGACACATCCAAACCCAGCAGGGCCAGGGCAGGGGGCTGGAGCTGCCTGGAAATCCCTGGCATGGGCAGGACACAGAGCCCAGCCCAGCCCTGTGCTTAGACAATACTTCTGGAGCCCACCACGGATGCTCCCAGCCAGATCCAATTAGGAGATGCATTTACATAAAGTGATTTGGAGGCTGCTTTTGCTGACTGTTAAAGTAGGGCCAGATCCAAGGAGAAACGTGAGGTGGTTTTTAGGATTTTGGCAAATCACGCCAGGTCCCAGCAGAGCGAGCTCATTACGCACAGCATCTGTGCAGCCTCCGAACGTGGTGATCCAGCAAAACGTGAAGGATAAAGGACTGGGAGCTCTTTAAAATAAAATCAGGCCCAGAAACGAGGGACATGATGATGGTGATGAAGATTTAAAACCACTGCTGGCATCAGCTTCCAATGCCATTTATCAGTATAATAAATTCGGATGGTGCCTTGTTCCTGGATCCAGTGCTATCCACTGCAGCACAGGAGGATTCTGAGCTGATTGCAGGGATGACCATCAGCTTTCTGCCACAGTAAACTCCCTTTAGCAAAGTTTCAATCTGGAGTGGGCAAAAACCTTTCCAGTTTCCTGGAACTGGACACCAGGCACCTCTCAGCCATGCAAAGCTTTGCTGCAAGGACAGAAGTGGTGCAGAATTTTTGTGCAGCAGCAAAATTATGAATCGAATCTCTTAATTTATGACCCAGACAACTCCCTTGATTTCTGAGAGGTCTTGGGGGCTGTCAGGAAGGGACTTGAGCAGATCAGAGGCAATGCTGGCACAAAGTGGGTCATGAGCATTGCAGTGAGGGCGAAGGAGCCTCTGCTGCGCTGGTGCTTCAGAGCGAGCCCGGCTTGGAGACATCTCATTTATTCCATACTGTTTCTGCCAAGAGAAAAGCACCAGCTTCTAATTAAGCTCGTGTTTTTGCAGTTCAGTGATCCCAAATCTGATGATTTCTGGAAGGAACTGAGTGCTGTTAATTATCCAGCCAAGTCTCAAGGTAACACTTGTGAGCGGCAGCGGGGACGGTGCCGTCCCCAACTTCCCCTTCACCCACAAGGGCTCACAGTAAACTCTCTCTGCTCAGATTTGCACTCGAGAGCACTGAAAACAACAACTGTCAAGACACTCCATATGCCTGTGATGTCTCCAAGAGCAGGCTCTGGGTTCGGGATGTATCAGCAGGGCAGACGCCGCAGCAGATGGGCTCAGGGCTGGAGCCCAGCCCTGGAGCAGGAGCACCCAAAGGATGTTTAACTCCCCTAAGCCATGAGGGCACAGGAAAGGAGTTGTTTCTCCAGCTGGTGCTCCCCTGCAATGCTCTCCCCTCTCTGGTCACTCCCCATGAGCTTTGGAAAGGTCCCTCCATCCCACTCCTGGTCCCCAGTGTTTTCCTGGTGCTGGTGCAGGCTCTGGCCCGTTTCGCTTGACACACCAGGAGACATTTCAGCTGAAAACATGAATTCCACTTTCATGTCGCTGATGACTCACGGCTCTACCTCTCCTCTCCAGACCTCCCTCCTCCTGCTCATGCTGTGGCTCAGCCTCTCGCTGACATTTCCGCATGAACACGCAGCCAAACCAGAGCATCACCACCCCGGAGCTGAGCCTCCCGTGCCCTCCCAGCCCCTGCCCACATCTCCAGCGGCCACCAGGCCAGGCCAGTGCCACATCTGAGTTAGATCCTGCTCAGCAGGCTCAGCCCAGGGCACTGCCTCCACCTGGCAGGTTGCTTTTCATAGGGAGCATCCCCAAGAAAAGGTGCCTCCATGGCTGCACAGAGCAGGGGGGTTTGTCCTGGCTGTGGCCACCACGAGCCCTGAGGGCTGTGACAGCCCTTCCCTGGCTGTGCTCCATGGCACCTCATCCAGGCTGCTGCATCCCTCCTGCTCCACGGGCACCTCCGTGCTGGAAATTCCTGGTAAGGTTTTCCAGAGTGTTTTCCAGTCCCATCCCTGTGGGGCGCCCTGATTTGAGCTGACTCGGCAGGTAATACTTTTTTGGGGTGGAAACTGCCCAGCTGGGATGGATTTGTGGAACACAGAGCACCTCAGACGTCTGTGCCGCTCAGGGGATGTGTAGCTGCTTCTGCACTAGGAATAATTAGTGATGCCTCATGAGAAAACACCCTGATTTGGGCTAAAAAAACACTTCAGACGTTAAAGCTCGTGTCACTTCTCCAAGCAGACAGAAACACCTTTCCGGAAGAAGAATTCCCACCTGGCAGTGCTCTCAGGCGCTGACCTCTCTTGCAGGGCGAGTGGGAGAAGCAGCCGCTGCCCAGCATCACCGCGAGGCTGCGGGAGCGCGCCCCGCGCTGCCCGCCCCGCCCGGAGCCTCGCCCCGCTGCCCCCATCCCCCTGCACCTGGGCCGGCTCCGGAGGGACTGACACGGTGCTGCCAGCAGGCAGAGCATCCATCCGAGGCGAGCCTCTCTGCCCGCACAGCCCCGGCCCTGCCCCCGGAGGGGGTTCGAGCTCAGCAGGCAGAGTTCGCAAAGTCCTCCCGGGGATGGGAAGCGCTATATTTAGTGCGTTATTAGCAATGCTGCCTCTGAGTAATGCTGCTTCCCACCCCCGGATTAATAACGGCGAGGTTCGCTATTGTGCGGCCGCGGGGAGGGGGGAAGGAGCTTGTTTGCCCGCAGGGAAACTGAGGCACGGGAGCAAAGGGATGTGTGGGAGCAGCATAAAAGCCTTGCTGGTGTCCCACGGTTCCCATCTAGCTCAGGATGGCTCCACAGGTGCTTCCCCACGCTGGCAGCTGGGGCAGGGATGGAGGGATGGAAGGAAGGAGGGAGGGAGGGATGGATGGAGGGGTGCCACAACACCCACCCAGCACTCCCCTCCCTCCTGCAGGGACTGCAGCTCTCCACCATGCTCCTTCCCCCGCTCGGGATTGTTCCTCTCGATGCCAGTGGCTGGGAACAAACGATACCTCTAGGACGGGGTTTGGAAAAGGGGAGGGGAGGGGAAGGGAGGGAATGACAAATCTTTTGTCAGGAAAAATTGCTCCATTAAATATCTAAATGTAAAATAAATTGCTTTTTGCGGTTGAGCTCTGAAGGGAGAACATTCAGGAGGAGCAAAAGAGAGGCTGGAGGTGCTGCAGGAGAGTCCATGGCTTGGTGCCTGTCCTTGCTGCCCTGGGACAGGTGGGATCCAGGCCAGGTGGTCCCCAAATTTCCTTCCCAGCCACCTTGGGTGTAAGAGAAACCTCAGGTCAGAGCACTGCACACCAGAAAAGGCTTTTTAAAGCAAAACCTGATCTTCCAGGCACAGAGTGGATGCCTGGCTTGGCAGGGAGGCAGAATGCTCCTTCACTCAGAACAGGACTGTGGCCACCCCTCCCCTGCCCTCTGCCTGCCAGAGGGAGGGCAGTCACCTCCTCTTCAAGAGAAAAATTCATCTCAATCTTGTTTTTTAATGTTTTCAGTAAAACCAAAGCATTTCAGAGTTCACGCTCTTGCCTGTGGCACGAGGGTAAGGAATTGAAATCAGCTCTAAAGAGGGTATGACCCGAGCAAACCTAGTCAAGGGAAAAAAAGGGAAGAGCAGGGAGTGAGATTATTTCTCCAGGCGGGTGAAAGCTTCGTCAGAGAGCACGGTGAGGGGACCAGAGCAAGGACTGGTGGTGGGAGCTGCTGGTCCTTGCCTCGAGTGCAGGCTGTGTGCGTGTGAGGCAAAGCCTCCCTGCTGCCCCCCAGGCTGGCTCTGAGCTGCCAGAGGCTGCAGGGGTTTGAGCTCATGGCTCAGCCTCTGCCAGCATCCCCCTCTCTGTGGGGAGCTAAAAGGAGCCACCTCCAAGGTGACCTTGGGGAAATGCCACAAGGGACCAGGGAGGTGCCAGGGGATGGGGCCAAGGGCAGCTGTGGGGTCAGTGCCTCTGCTGGCCACCTTACACCACAGCCTGTGCCAGGAGCAGCCCAGGAAAATTGTGGCTGCCCCTGGATCCCTGGAAGAGTCCAAGGCCAGATGGATGAGGATTGGAGCAATCTGGGAAGGTGTCCCTGCCCATGGAACCCATGGAATGAGATGGGTTTTAAGGTCCCCTCTAACCCAAACTGTTCCACCATTCCAGGATTGTGACACACAAACACAAACAGCACTGGCAGAGAAGAATCCCCAGCGTGAGCCTGGGCAATGACCCTGCACTGCTGCCCCTTCCCTCCATGGCCCCACCCCAGCAGAGTCCCCACGGCACAGCAGGATGAGGTGACACCCATGGCAGTGGGGACAGACACACCAAGGCACCACAGGGACGGCAGGTTTGGAGGCTCCAGCTGTATTAACAGCAGAGTTAGTTTAAAAAAAATTCATTTCCAGGCAGCATGAAACTACATTTGGGGGAAAACAGTTTCCAGCAAAGTCAAAAATTGAAACCACTTCATGTGCAGTGAGACCAAACTGTCTGCAGGCCAATTAACCCATGGAAAAGAATTACTGCTCTAGTGGCACCGCTTCACTTGGGAAACAGCTTTAGAGTCTTTGGACTTTTTGGAATGTCTTCCTCCTCTCCACTTTAATTTGACCCACGTTGACTTGAGGAGTTCCAGGCTGTTGTCCTGCTCTTGCAGCTGACCCCAGAGCCAGCTGGCGCTCGTGGGGGCTGGGACTCAGCCAGCAGCTCCTCTGCCCTCTCAGTAAAAGCCTTTCACACGTTTGTTGTCGGGGTCGAACGGGGACTTGGTGTGAGCCCGGGCTGGGAAGGTCACTCCCATCCGCTCCAGCTCGTAGCTGCCACTCTTCACAAAATCCAGGGAAACCTGCAAGGCAGAGCCATGGAAAAACCCCTGTAGGGTGCCAGCATCCCAGCCCCATCCCTGGGCAAGCTCCCACCCGCCCCACACATCTGCTCTCTGCAGAAAACCTGGCTCTGCCATCCCAACAGAGTGTGAGGAAAGGAGGAAGAGAACTGTTAAAAGCACCCTGTTTAAAAAAAAAAAATAAAAAAAAAAAAATCAGTGTTTGAAAATTTTAGGTTTCTCATTTTAGCCCTGTGGAGGTATACGATGGAAAGAAAAAGGGGGAAAGGAAAGGGGAAAAGAAAGGAGAGGGGAAAGGGAAGAAGGGAAAGGGAGAAAAGGGAAAGGGAGAGGAAAATGAGAGAAAAAGGCAGAGGAAAAGGGAGAGGAAAAGGAGGAACATTCATCACTGGGAGAAAATGGGGTTCCCAGGGGCAACTGGCCCACAAAGCCACTTGCCTTGGGACTCTTGCAGGGATGCAGGATGAAAAGCCAAGGCAAGAAGGAGCAGGGATCACACACACACAGCTCTTGGTTGGCACAGACAGAGTCCCTGGAGGTGCCACCCCAACCTCTGTCCCCACAGCATGCTGCTTAATGAGGGCACTTGACTGATTATCCAGGAGTCTCCCAGGGTTAATTAAGAACCTGCCCTGCTCCTATTGGCCACTACTCCCTACAACATTAACTAATTTGCTACTGCAATTAAATATTTTGTTGCAATTAACACCCGAGGCAGCACTTGAGCTGTGCATGGACCTCACTCAGTGACAGTGGGTGACACCAATTTGTCACAGAGCCGTGACATTCCTCACCCTCCAGCCTGCACAGGGCAAGCACGAGGGAGCTGCTGTCCCATGTCCCACCCCAGGTAGAGCAGTGGGTTTGTGGCATGCAGGGAAGGAGGCACAGCCATCCCGGGGGGCTGCACTCACCGGGCCCCCCGCAGGGTCACGGATGTAGCCGTAGGCGATGGTTTTGTCGATGGCAAATCCAAAATCTGCCCGCCGGATGTGGCCGACCACCTTGCCGTCCCTCCAGACCGCCTCCAGGCCAAACATGGGCACCTTCCTGCAAGGCAAGGGCAGAGCTGCCACAGCAAAGCCCCTCCACGGGGCACAGGGGTCTGGCTGGGCTCCCAATGCCAACAGGCTCATTCACTTCTCTGTTTTAAACCCAAAGTCCCTCCAGCTCAATCTGTAAAACCTCCCAGGCAAAACAGAATCACCCCCTCACACTTGTAGCTCCCACTAAACATCCAACAGGAGGTTTGCAGTGGGATTTAAATTAGAGATGGAATTAGAGCATGGAAAACAGCTGAGCTGGCTCTGAGCCCAAATGCAGCCAGGTGTGGCACCTGTGTGTGTGCACACAGGGCTGGGTGGAGGTGCTGCTGCAGGGGTGGTCCTGGTGCTGGGAGCGCCAGCACAGAGGGGATAAAACACAGAGGGGATCCAGCACAGAGGGGATAAAGCACAGAGGGGATTCAGCACAGAGAGGATCCAGCACAGAGAGCAGATCCAGCACATAGCAGATCCAGCACAGAGAGCAGATCCAGCACACAGCGGATCCAGCACAGAGAGCAGATCCAGCACAGAGAGGATCCAGCACAGAGAGGATCCAGCACAGAGAGCAGATCCAGCACATAGCAGATCCAGCACAGAGAGCGGATCCAGCACAGAGAGCGGATCCAGCACAGAGAGCGGATCCAGCACAACAAGCAGATTCAGCACAGAGAGCGGAGCCAGCACAGAGAGGATCCAGCACAGAGAGCAGATCCAGCACAACGAGCAGATCCAGCACAGAGAGCAGATCCAGCACAGAGAGCAGATCCAGCACAGAGAGCAGATCCAGCACACAGAGCAGATCCAGCACAACGAGCAGATCCAGCACACAGAGCAGATCCAGCACAGAGAGCAGATCCAGCACACAGAGCAGATCCAGCACAGGGCAGATCCAGCAGTACTCACTCCTCTGTGGTGAAGCACACCAGGCGGCGGAAGATGCCCTTGGCTTTCTGAGCCTCCACAGCCTCCCGGCCCAGGAAGGGGATGCTGGACTTGAGCTTGCAGGTGAAGGCCAAACCTGCTTCTAGCGGGGTGTCATCGGGGCGCAGGTCAGCGTGCCAGTGCCTGTACCCTGCAGGGAGCAAGCACAGGTCACCCACTGCCCCCGACACAGCACCAGGACAAAACATCCCCCCTGCCCCCCGCACACCGTCTGCCCTTCCTTCACCTGGCCCTGGCTGCGAGCCCACCCAGGGGAATTGTCAGCATTCTGAGACTTTGCCACACCCCCAGTCACACCGACCCACCCTGAAGTGGGGAAAAAGCTCCTTGCCCTGGTCCCTGTGCTGGAGGAAAAGCAGAGAGCGGTGCTGAGGGGAGAGGCAGGACCTTTCTCGATGCTGAGGCTGTCGATGGCTCTGTAGCCGGCGTTGGCGATGCCGTGCCGGGCTCCTGCCTCCATCACGGCCCGGTAAACCTTCACACAGTCAGCCCTGGGCACGTGCAGCTCCCAGCCCATCTCGCCCACGAACGACAGCCTCATGGCACGCACCTGCAAAGGCAAGGGGGCAAACGTCCCTGTGCTGGAGCTGGGCTGGGAGAGGCCACACGCTCCCGTGCCAGGGGAAAAGGCAGCTCTGCCTGGGAACCTTGTGGTGGAAAGCAGTTCTGTGCTCTCCTTTCTTGCACAAAGACAGGGTGAAAGAGGATTTCTCATGTCTGGACAACCTGGCACCTCAAACTCAGCTACCATCAGTGCCAGTGGGCAGAGGTGGCTGCTGGCAGCATCCTCTGGCTGCAGATTCCAGGGCTGGGGTGAGATGTGATGCTCCAGCTCCAGCCGAGCTTTTGTCTCCCTCTGCTGATCCATTGAGACAGGGAAGCTGGTCCCCAGCAGGACTGTCCTGCTTGTGGGGCACTTCATGTCCTTCTCACAGGGATGGTCCCTTCTGGGACACCCAGAGGCACCCAAAGGCTCCTGGGCAGGGGCTGAGCTCAGTGTCCTGACCCATGTCCCACTCCCAGCAGGAAATGCTCAGGTTTCCCCAACTTGTGTCCCCAAGCTGTGCTGTCCGATGAGCCCCACACCAAAGGCAGGAAGCTCCAAGGAGGAATGAGCAGATCAGCACAAGGGACTCTGTGCTTCTCCAGAGAAGCCTCATTCCCGGGATGGAGCCTGGCTGCAGTCCCAGGGAACAGCCTGTGCTCCACCAGCTCCTCACCCAGGCAGCCCTGCTGCACCCTCCTGCTGTCCCTCTGAAATGTCCCCATCCCCAAAGCTTTCCAGGCCAGCTGGGACCAGCCTAACTCCGGCACTTTCCCTGGAGACAGCCCTGGAGTCTGAGCTGCCTTTCCCTCTGATTCATCCCATTGTATTTCTCCACTTCCTCCCCCACAAAACCCCTCTGGTTCATCCCTTCGGATACACATCCACTGCAAACACAGAGCTCGCTTTGGGGGAGAGATTAACTCCAGAGTTTCACTCTGGGTTGTGATCTGTCCTGTTAACAAAGAGTTTCCAGCTCAGGACACACTCCAGGCTGGTTCTGGTGGCCTTGGGGCTGTTTTGGCCATGCTGGCTCTGGATGTGTTTGGGACAGAAGCTGCATTTTGCCATTTGCTGAGCTCTTACTCCAAGCAGAGCTGGTGCCAGCTGTGCTCTCTAATCCTGGAGACAAATGCAAGCAGACACCAGCAGCTGCTGCCCAAAGCAGGCAGAAGTGCCCAAGGGCTGCCTGGGCTCTGTGCTGCCAGCATGGCCAGAGGGCACGGCTGGGAACCCAAATCCATAGCACAAAAATCCTGTCCTCAAGCAGAGTTTAGGGCAGCTCGTGAGAAGCCTCAGCCTCTGCAAAAGGAGTGGGGAGGAGGAAGGAACACTTAGGATGGGGAATTTATTTTGAGGCTCCTCCTGAGGAGCCAGCCCTGCCCTGGTCCCTGGCACAGCCCTGCAGCGAGGCACAAAGGCTGGCAATCCCTCACCCAGGAGCACAGGGGGCTCAGAGGAGCCTTTTCCTCTACACAAAAGTGCCATCTAATTAGGGAACAGCCAGAGATGAGGCTGCTGCAAGGCAGCTTCCATCTTCACTGGGGCAAGAGATGCTCTGGGGATTGACAGGCAACTTCCCGGCTCATTAACCCTGTCTGTGACTGCTGCTGAAGCACTCTTTGCAATCAAGAGCAAGTTACTCCGGGGAGAAACTTCCTCTCAAACCACCAGTGCTCCAGGGGAACGAGCACCCCAGCAAGAGCAGGGCCCCACAGAAATCAGGCAACCCTGGAAATCTGGGGTGCCAGAGATCAGCTCAGCACAGGGAGGGATTGGGGCTGCCCCATGTGTGTGAACCCCAGGCAGGATTCACATCCCACCAGGGAGGGGAATGCTGAGGGCTGGACTCAGCAGCTCTGCTGGATTCCCACAGGAACAGGTCTTCCAGCTGGAGCTGTGAAACAGCATCAGTTCCTGGGTTTTTGTGCAGCAATTCAAAAGCATTCTAGGTATTGTAGAAAATGAAAACCTGAATTTTCCCCTGCCTCCAGCAGTGAGATTCAAAGAGGGACCTCTCTCTGCTGTTCCATACAATGAGAGACTCTATATATAAACTCACAAACCAGTCCATAATTTCCAGAGTCATTAACTCTGCTGGAACTCTCCTTTGACTCCAGCTGATTTTGTTCAACTACTGAGTTAATGCAGGAAAATCTCGGTGATAACTTTTTTAAGATGCTGGGTTCAGTTTAATCCCCCTGGAAGGCAATAATATCAGCAAAGGCTTCAGCCTGCTGCCCTGAGAAATCCTCCCTCTAAATCTGGTGTGGGATGGGGTCCCTGCTATTCATCATCCAGTGGAATAAAGGAGATCTGCTGAAGGGTGGCCTTGGCAGGAGAGCTTTGCTCTGTCCATCAGAGAATTTACACTCCAAAGAATCCACAGAACTTCTGCCAGCTCTGTCTTCCTTGAAGGACTGGATTATTTATAACAAACTTGAAGTGAAATGCAAATAAACTCATCACACCCGTGGAGACAGGAACATTTCTACACCTTTCCCAGGGGATAAGCAGATTATTACAAGATGATATCAGTCTGCTACAGGCTGACAAGGGAGGGTGTGGGGAGGATTAATGGAGACTAAAATCCAGCACTTTGGACAACCTGCACCAGTGGATTGGCTTTGAAGTCCCCCAGGCCATGGTTCTCTCCAAGGGACACTGAACTTGCTGTGGGTTGAGTTGTTGGGCACCCAAAGCCCAGGGTGCATTGATGACAATGGTTTGGAGATTAATCTGACTTGGGCAAAATCTGTGCCTTAGTTAAACTACCTTAAGGCCTGGCCAGGCTCTTGCTCCTGAATCAAGACACTCTAATTTGATTTAGCAGCAATCCCTTCAGCAGGCAGCTGCAGTCAAATTAAAGCCATTTTAATTCTGAATGAAAAGTGGCTGCACGTGGCTTAACCCAATTTCCTTAACATCCAGCCTGCTGCAGCTCCTGGCTCTCCTGCTGCCTTTTATGAGATTTACTGCTTCACCTTCACCTCCTTCATCCCCCACCAGGTACCAGCCTGAGAGCCAGCCTGAATCCTGGGCACGGTCCCTCCTCCCAGCCAGCTCACCCAGCAGGAGAGGGATGTTCTGGGATCATGGCTTCCCATGGAAAGGAGGGGGTACAGATTCCACCCTCTCTTCAAAGTGTTTTTGCAACTGTAGGAATATTTCACACAGGATAAACACCACTGAGAAACCACAGTTTCTCCAGGAAACCTTGCAAAAGCTTTTCACTGATACCCAAACTTGCCAGCAGCAGGTTGGACAGGACATTTCTCCTTTGAGAAAAATGACACTTCATGGCCACCAGCTCTTCTATTTAGGGTGTTTCAAGCAGGCTCAATCAACAGCTTCAGGGCATAAGTGAGCCCTGAACCCTGGGCAGAAGCAGGGTGATTTGTGCCTAGATAGGAAGCTTAGGGCTGTCAGGCTTCTGTGATCAAACACAGCAGCTCCCAGCCTGCCCAGTCCCTACTGCCAGCACCTGACAAGCTTTGCATTAAATTGTCCCCATTTTTTTATGAGGAGGGGGAAATGGAAAGTGTCTGGAGTGCCAGGCAGATCTCATCACTGACGCTCGCCCTAGTCCAAGGAGGCGCCTCTCGTTCCTCCAGCATCTCTGCAAAGCCAGGAGTCACCCTGTCCCTTCCCCAAGCTCAGTGCTGTGACACCACTGGCAGAGCAGGATGGCACCTGGCAGGCACTCAGGGATGGGAACACCCTTTTCTCACTCTGGGTTTTGGTATTTTCCTACAAAAACCACAACAAAACTCTCTGCAATAAAGTGGAGGCACACAGATTCCTAACAGAGGCACAGTTTGCCCAGAGCAGCTGTGGCTGCCCCATCCCTGGAAGTGTTCCAGGCCAGGCTGGACAGGGTATGGGGCAACCTGGGGTAGTAGATTTTGTCCCTGCCCATGGCAGGGGCTGGAAGAAGATGATCTTTCATATCCCTCCCAACCCAAAGCAGTGTGGGGTTCTATGTCTGCCTGTGCAGGCTGTGGGTGCCCAGAGCCCGAGGGCAGCTCGGGGAGGGGCCCCTTCCTACCTGGCAGCCTGCAGCCGTGGTGATTTTGTGTGTGGAGAAGGGGAAGGCCTCGTTGCTGAGGTCGGTGTCGAGCACTTCCTGGAGGACAACACGGCTGTGGGAAACAGCAAAGTGGGGAAACAGCAAAGTGGGCACAGGAGGGGACTCAGCTGCCAGCCTGTCCTCAGGGATATCCCCAGAACCTGCTCCCTCATCTTGCTGGCAAGACAGACTCTTCACTCCAAAGAGGAGCTGAGCTGGCTGATGAGAAATGCTGTCGGAACCTCAAAAGAAATTTCAGTTCCATGGAAAATGGAGTGATACCCCAGCCAGATCAGCACTCGTTGTCATGGGGCTCACACCTACCCCTGCAGAACACAGGGACCTGCACCTGAGGCAAGCTTCTCTCCATCCCTGCATCCCTCCCTCCATCCCTGCACTCTCTCTCCATCCCTGCATCCCTCCTTCCATCCTAGCATCCTTCCCTACATCCTTCCCTCCATCCCTGCATCCCTCCCTCCATCCCTGCACTCTCTCCATCTCTGCATCCCTCATTCCATCCCAGCATCCTTCCATCTTTCCCTCCATCCCTGCATCCTTCCCTCCATTTTTCCTTCCATCCCTCCATCCCTCCCTCCATCCCTGTATGCTTCCCTCCATCCCTCCATTCCTTCCTCCATCCCTCCATCCCTCCATCCTTCCCTCCATCCCTGCATCCCTCCCTCCATCCCTGCATCCCTCCCTCCATCCCTCCCTCCACCTCCCCACGGTCAGGTTGCAGGGAGGGGCCCACACTGCTCACCTCAGAGGGCCCTGGATGCTCATCATGCCCAGCTCCTCCGAGCAGTCGAGGAGTTTGCACTGGAATTTCATGTCCTGCAGCACGGTGGTGATGTGGGACCAGTTGTGCTGAGCCACAGCCCCGCCGATAGCCAGGTAGTAGCCATCCCCTGGAACAGAGCCCCAGGCAGCCTTTCAGGGCTGACAGTGCTGGGCTGGGCTGGCCCTGCTCTGCAGGGTCTGAAGTGCAGCCCTGAGCCTCTTCAGCTTGCCCAGCCCTGGGTGGGGCTGCCAGTAAAAGGGGGGGTTAAAGAGTAGTGGGATTAGGGAGGGCTTTGGGGCTCAGAACAGTGAAAACCAAATGACCATTAACAGTGAAAGTGTGTGTCAGCATCACAGGAAAAAAACTCCTTGAGACCATCTGCACTTTTGTCCCAGTACAGAACAGCCCCTCAAGTGTGGAGGGAGCTGTGAGCTACAGGTGGGAGCAGGGAATGCCACAGTGACCAGCCCATAACCAGCGTGGGAATTGTAGTGAATTCAAGGAAGAATTTCATCTCTTCAGTAATCCTGGGTGGAAAAATCCCCAGGGATGGTGTTTGAGAGCTGATTAATATGTAATCAATCTTCCCTCTGTCTTTCCTGCCACTACGAAATTGCTCTCTGCTATACTGTCACAATGATAATAAGTGCAGCCACCTACTGTAATTGGAAAAATAGACTTTGCTGTGATTAAACTCCTCCAGTGCCCGACAAAGCCTGCAGCTCTGCCAGCCACTTCCCACCCTGCTTCCCCTGCCAGTGTCCCAGACAGGAGGGAACAAGGATTCTCCCACAAGGGAGGGAAAAATCGCTGTCAGCCCACAGTGCTGGGGTGAGATCGCCCCATGGCACAGCTGAAGGTGACACAGCGTGGGGACAGGGCTCTGTGGCACCCAGTGCACACCCTGTGCCTGGCCAAATCTGAGCTCAGCATCCTCCCCCACACTGCCTAATGTCATTTCTGCCCCCAGGGCTGCTCTGCTGCTTTTCAATCCCCCCTTAATTGCAGCTGATAAGGGCTGGGACAGGGGTCAGAGCCACCAGCCAGGGCTGGATAAACCCAATAAGAGCGCTGAGCAGTGCAGGGCCCCGGGGACTGGGGCCATAATCAGGTTACAGGGACCGAAGGACAGGGCTGGAAAAAGCCAGGTGGCTGCCATTAGGAAAATGCAATCAGCCCTGAGCCTGCAGCCCCTCCAGCATGAACAAACCTGCCCAAAGACTGGAAAAGTCTTTGTGTGCATTGACACTGCGGGAAACCTGGGAATTCACCTGCGGGAGGGTGAGCACAGCCAGAGCACCCTCGAGCTCGGGGTTTTACCTTCGAAAGCAGGGGCCAGGGGGGAGCCCGGGGCCCCGGGGCTGATCCTGCTGACGGTCAGGTCGCTCTCCACGCCTCCCTGCTGGTTCAGCATGCAGGTGTACACGGTGGAGCCTGCGGGGCACACGGGCACCGCTGCCATCAGCCAGCCCCCGAGGGAGGTGGGCAGCAGCAAAATGTGTCCCCACCCTGAAATCACCCGCCTGGCTTTGCCCTGGCTGACCCTGCGTGTCCCAGCACCAGCAGGGGGAAAGGAACGATGCTTTTTTTCCCTTTATTTGCATCCTTGGAAATGCCAGGAGCTGCTTCCCAGCCTCGGAAAAGGGGACAACAAACCACAGCTGGCGAGGGTTGTGCTTGATTTACTCCAGCACTCACTGCATCTCCAGATGTGAGCCACAGCTGGAGCCAGAGGGAATACTCCCTCCTTCATCCCCGAGCTCAGAGCACTGAGCCCCTGTGTAAATGAGGCAGAATCCAGACTGTGGTGAGGAAAGGGAGAGCAGCTTCTCCCACACGCTTCCCATACCCTCAGCAAAGGTAGCCTTGAAAGGAAAAACCAGTCTGGCTTCCCCTGGGTTGCTTTGGGGTGAGATTTCCCCAGCAAAACGAGGAGCTGAGCCTGTACCTGGAGCTTTGCTCACATCAGCACTGAACAGCCAGTCGGCTGCTTTGGTAGCTTCAGGTCCAACCAGGTAGAATTTCCCAAAATAAGACATGTCGAAGAGAGCCAGGGCGTTCCTGCATGTTAAACATTCGTTCTTGATCTGCAATTAAAGCAAACACGGCGCTGAGGCTGAGCCGTGCTCTCAGCCCACAAAGGGAAACACAAATTAAACCATTTACGTAACGGGAAACGATACCAGGACACTCGCCTGGTGCCTTTAAAGGCTTCAAAATGCTCCTGAAAGAATCAGGGATTTGCAGGAGCGAGCCTGACAGGCCATTCTGAGTGCTTGATCCCATTCCTCACCTCACTAGCTCAGTGACAGTTATCATTAATAACACCCATATTTTAAAAAATTGAATTTTCTGCCCCCAAGCTCGTCTCAACACTTCAGGAAAGCAGCAGCATAATTCCCACGGCCCCTCCCCTGAGGTTTCTGAGCACGGGCTACACATTTCTCTTAATATTTTTGTGACATTTCTTGCTGTTTTGGAGCTTCCCCTCCCTCCGAGCATCACCCAGCTCCCCCCAGAGCAGCGATGGGGCACGGGCTCGAAGCCCCCCAGCTCCCTGGGAGTTTTGGCAGGGCAGGGGGGGCTGCCAGCCCCACTCACGATGTGGTGGTGAGGGGGGAAGTCGAAGGTGTACTCGTCCCCCAGCAGGCGGTTGTAGGTGTAGTCCCTGTGGCGCTGGCGGCCGTAGGCGCCGTAGTAATCGTAGTCCAGGACCTGGGCAGGGGGGAGCACGGGGACAGGGAGGAGGAGGATGTGAGGCCGAAGCCAAAGGACTTCTAATCATGTTCACCCCACTCCTGGAGAGATGGCTGTGCTGGTGGGTGCCCACCCTGGCATCCCCGTTCAGCACTGGGATGGGTTCCCATCCCAAAATCCTTGTCCTAAGGGATGGATCCTCACTCCAACATCCCAGCCCATGGGGATGGGTTCTTACCCCAAAATCCTTGTCCTAAGGGATGGATCCTCACCCCAACATCCCTGCCCTCAGTGATGTATCCCATCTCAACATCCCTGCCCATGGTGATGGATCCTCATCCCAAAATCCTGCCCTCAGTGATGGATCCTCACTCCAACATGCCTGCCCATGGGGATGGATTCTGACCTCAAAATCCTTCTCCTAAGGGATGGATCCTCATTCCAACATCCCAGCCCATGGGGATGAGTCCTGACCACAGCATCCTTGTCCTAAGGAATGGATCATCACTCCAACATCCCTGCCCTCAGTGATGGAACCCCCTTAGCATCTCTGTCATGGTGAGGGGTCCCCACCCCAAAATCCCTGCCCTCAGTGATGGATCCTCACTCCAACATCCCTGCCCATGGGGATGGATTCTGACCCCAAAATCCCTGCCCTCAGTGATGGATCCCCATCCCAACATCCCTGCCCATGGGGATGGATCCCCACCCCAAAATCCTTGCCCTAAGTGATGGATCCTCATCCCAACATCCCAGCCCACGGGGATGGAACCCCACCTTAGCATCCCTGTCATGGTGAGGGGTTCCCACCCCAAAATCCCTGCCCTCAGTGGTGGGTCCTACCCCAGCTGGTCTCTCCAGGCTGAAGACCCCCCAAAAGCTGTTCTTACCGGAGCTGCTCCCCCAGGGCTGAACCAGCCAGGTCTCTCCCAGCCGTGCCTCTCCTGGAAAACACAGCCCTGGCACAGCAGCTCCTACACAGAAGAAATGGGAACAAACACCTTGTTTCAAAAAAAGCCCTTTCACAGCTTTTTGAGCAGCACTCAGGCTGCCCCCCTCAGGTGCAGATGTGGGCTCAAGACCAGACTTGTGACCCCTTGGCTTTGGCTATCAACAGCCAATATCAGCCCTGCAGTTTGTCTTTTAAAACAGTGTCAAATCTAAGAATTGCCTGATTTTTGTCCCCCTCAGGCAGAGTGGTTTCCTCAAGGGTGGTCAAGGGGCAGAGAGTCACAGCCCAGCTGTGCAACCCACCAAAACCTGCACTAGGGTGCTCAAATTACTGACCAAGAGATGCTACATGCAAAGAGCAAGATTCCCCACCATGTTTACAGAGTAATTATATAACAACATTTACTATTTATGTGGCAACCTTCTCATTCCTCCTCTGTGCTCTCAGGAAAATCTCTCTGCACGCAATTAATTAGGGATCCATTAAGACATCTTTGGAGCCTCCAGTTTGGAAAAGAATAGATTTTGTTGAACATCTCAGAAATCATTCAGTGCCTATTTATAAAACACAGCACATGTTCTGGAGCTGCATGGATAAATAGCAGCCTGTCAGTCAAGTGGGCATCGCTTATTAGATGTGCTCTTAAAAAATAAATTGCATCCTCAGTGACAGAAAACAACTGAGCTGTCAACCAAACACCGGGGGCTGGCGGGCAGGGGTGTCTGTTTTAGTGCTTGAGCCCCTGCCCTCCAGTTGGAAGAGGAATGGTGTGATGTCAATCAGAGAGAAGCAGGAATGGGCTTGGGAAATGTGGTTTTGCGAGGGCTGGGGCTGGGGCTGGGGCTGGGGCTGGGGCTGGCAGTGGGATGAGGCTCTGGTGCTGAGTGTCTTGAGGGATTTGGGGGGGTTCTGAGCTGCTGGTGCAGCTGGGAATTGGGTTTTTCTCTCAAGTGCTGTGTCTTGAGAGTGTTCACCTACTGATTTTTGTGTGAAAAAGGGGCTGGAGCAGGAGGGAGCCCTGGCTGGTGGCTCCAGGGAGAAAAATCATTTAGGGAGTGCTGGCAAAATCACCTCCACAGAAGCACATCCCCTCCTTGTGCCCCAGCCTCACTCCACACTGAGAAACATTGTTTTGGGAGAAACTGCTGCTAAATTGTGAGCAGGAACAGTGAGCAGGAGATTCCTGTGAGCACTCAGCACCCTCAGCCCTCTCAGCTGCCCCTGGGATGGACTCAGCCTCAGAGCTCTCTCCTCCCCTTTTCCCTTGCCAGTGACCATCACCAGGCTCTAAATCCATCTCTGCTGAGTTAAATATCACAGGAATGCTCAGGCTCTCCAGCATTAAACAGAACCCTCCCAGTGGGATCTGGCAGGGATCTCCCCAGGACGGATGGATGGGAGCACAGAGGTTTTGGAGAACGACACAGCAGCAGCCACTCCTCGTGAGCTCCTTTTTGCTGCTGTGAGGCCCAGCCCAGGTGGTTCCTCACCTCGTGCAGGGGGTCCTTCCTCACATTCCGTCCTGCCAGGGGCTCATCGTGGGGGAAGACCACGGAATAGTTCTTGGCGTAGGACTCGTGGCTGCGCTCCCGGATCCAGCGGTTGTTGTCGGTCAGGGAGTGGTGAAACCTCCTGGAAGATGGCAACACCTGGATGAGCCCACCTGCTCATGGCCTTCTTGACCAGACCCAGGTGTGGATCCAGCTGCTGGTGTGAAATTGCTACTCCTGCTCCAGTTTTGTGGGCAGGAGCAGAGGAGCCAAGCAGGGCTCAGTGCTGGCCATGCCACGGTGCTGACCATCAGAGCTGCAGCCCCCACTGAGCTCCCAGAGCAACTGGGAGCAGAAGACAGCCCAGCTGAGGAGGGAAAGAAATTTTTAAAAATGAAATTTTAGGTTAATTCTGCCCCACTTCAACATGGGACCAGCCTCAGGGCACACCTGGGTTTGAACACAGCACTGATGAGGGAGTGAGTCCTGAACATTCCTTATATTTTCCACCCAATTCTCCCCAGGCTGAAGTATAAATAAAAACTCAAATTATTTTCAATTCATTTGAAGTATTTGCATCTTTCAAGCAGAAAAAGTCCTTGCAGGAATGTGCCAGCTCAACCCATGGTCAGGCTGTAAATCCCAGAGACCTGTGACTCACGGGGAGCAGCCGTGGGCACAAGAAAAGGGACACAATCCCTTTCCCAGGGCTGGGAAAGGGAGCCAGGCAGGGCATGAAAGACAAACTGACATTTCTAGGGACTCCTAAAAGAATATTTTCAGCTTCCCTCCTTGCTGACTGGGCACAGAGGAGAGGCAGGGCATGGGGCTGAGCCCTGCAAGGAATACAAGAGATGCTCCCCTAGAGCTGTGAGAGCAGCTGCTTCTTCTGCTGGCAGAAGGTGACACTTGGCACATCACCAGCACCCCTGGCTGCCCCTAAAGCCTCAGCCCCTTCACCAAAGAGCTGAATTTTTGACAGCAGCAAGCAGGCAACAGCTGCCAGATGAAATATTTACAAGCGAATGTTCTGAGAGGATAAATATTGAAATGTGTGGAGAAGGGAGTTATTTAAAGAGGAGCTTGGTAATTGTCACCAAAAGGAAGGAATGGGACTGACAGCTTGATGACAGGGCACATGGGACAGGGCTGAGCAGGGCTGGGGTCCCTTGGTGCAGGTCAGGGGGCTGTGCTGCTGCCAACCCAGTGGGATTTCTCCATCTCTCCCTCCCCATCCCGAGCCCAGCTGGTGGGAGGGGGCAGCTGAAGATATCTCCCCCATCTCTGCAGGTCCCTCACTCCCAGAGCCCAAGCCAACATGGCTTTTACCAGCTTGGCCACTAAAGCAAAGCTTTCTCAAAGCTTTGTCCCCGACAAGGTGGCTGCTGTCACTACAGCCCTGTAAAAAAGCCCAAACCCAATCAAAGACAATCAAGCAAGTCAAAAGCAATTACTGAGCCAACATCTGCACAGCCACAACTCCCAGCCCGGGTGGTGCTGCAGGGGGGGCCGAGCTAATCTTTGTGCTGTTGAAATCATCCCCCCGATTATTAACTTAGAGGATTAGGCACGGCACTAATTGAACAACAAAACCCAAACATAATTACCCCGTCCTTCCCCATCTCCTTGTGCCTGATGGAAGCTGTTTGTGTGGAATGAGGCAAATGAGATAAACCCCACGTGTACATCCGTGAAAGCCACTGCGTGTAATTGATTCTGGCTCCTTGGAGGGACACAGATTCTGCCTGGACACCCATTCCTGATGCCAGCCCTGCCTCAGAAGCACCCCCAAGGAGCAGCAGGGGTGAGGGGTGCCCTGGAGGGAGCTGGGCTGGCAGGGGTGAGGGATTCCCATGGAGGGAGCTGGGCAGGCAGGAGCACTCACCTGATGTCGTAGCCGTACATGTCCTTCTCCGGCCGGCCGTGGATGATCCAGTGAGCCAATTCCCTGCCACAGCCACCTCCCAGCATCATCCCTGGGGAACAGGGCAGGATGCAGACCAGGCCAGGAGGCCAAGCACGGCTGTGGAATGTCAGGATCCGCCTGGGATCCGATGCCAGCTGGGTGTGACCCCTTCAGGGGTCTCTTACCGGCGCTGTTGAAGCCACAGCCAAGGAAGAACCCTCGGACTTCTGGAGCTTCTCCCATGAGGGGTTTGTGGTCAGCTGTGAATGACTCTGAAAAGCAGACAGGGGATGTGCCAGGGAGGCCAGGATCACTCACTTTGGGGGCAGGTCACACACTTTACAAACAGGTTTCCTGCAGCCTCCTGTGCTGACCTCGTCCTGCTCCCAGAGAGGTCAGTGGGGCCAGAGCTGGACCAACACCAAGCACTTCCCAGCATGGGTTTTTGGAGTTAGACTGAAAATTTGGGAAGCAAAATGGATTCCCCAAGAGAAGGTGCACGTAGCACTGTGAGGGCTCTTTTTCCCTTCCCAATCCCCAGTCAAGGGGGCTGCACTGATCTGTGTTGCCATTTTAACATCTGGGCCAATTTCCTGATGGTGTATTCCACCTTTGTCAATCCCTGCTGGGAAATTCCATCACTTTGAGCCACTTGGTTCAGCTGAGGGAGGGCTGGGGATGTCTCTTCTGTGCTCATAATGCCTCCTGCTGCCAGTGCTATTCCATTGGGCCATCAGCCAAGGAAACCCCTCTACAAATCCTCACCAGGGAGGACAGCAAAGCCCCTGACAGAGGTGTGCAATCCTTCTTGTTTGATGGTGGTTCATCCATCCATCCATCCATCCATGTAAAAGGAGAAAGGGAAAACTCAGTTCAGTGTGGTTTTTCCCTAGTTAGCAATGCCCAGTTTGTTTCCCCTGATCCCTGCTCCAGAGAAGGCAGGAGCAGAGCCAGAATATTTCCACAGTCACCAGAGCAGCTCCTCACGTGCCAAATATCCCTGCACAGATATTCCAGGCTACAAACTCAGGGAGTTAATGGAGCCACAGCCAAAGCACCTCCCCTGCCAGCAGGGCTGACTTTGCCCTGGGACAGGGGTGAGGGCTCCAGGGACCTTGGCACGGTGACCACAGCAGAGGGGACAAAGCCTTTGCCATTTGCTTTGGCCCAGCATGACTCAGCTGCCACAGGCTGCTGGTTTCAATCAAGAAGGAGGAAAGGAGGAGAGCTGAGCCTCGGCAAATTACATTGTTGTATGACAAAGAGGAGACATTCATCCACCAGCAGCCAGCTCTGCTCTGCTCACAGCACAGTGTAATCAAACCACTGGACCTAGGGCCAAGGTCTCCACCTCGTACAAGTCATGTTTGATCTGCTGCAGGGCACAAGATGTGCCCTGCTTTCCCCTCCTACAACCCAAAGAGTTTCCCTTTAAGTGCCTCAGCAGAAAGGGCTTTTATTACTGTTGGTTTTTTAGTGCATAGTGGGTTTTAAGGCCAAATCAAGTGTTCAAGGCTTGGGCTCAATGTCTGGCACCACCCCCAGCTGCCACTGCAGGGATGGCTTTAACTCCACACCAGATTGCCTGGGATGTAAATCTGGGTGAATCTAACGTCACTAGACCAGGAGCAAGTAATAAAAATAATTATAGAAGATAACACTCGGTAAAATAACAGCCACTGCTTAAAAACATCTGCCCCTTAATTTTCCAGTCCAGTGGCCACAACATCAGCTGGAAATCCATTCACTCCCAGGCTGGACCAAGGCAGTCAGCTCCTCAGGGAAATGGTTTTAAACTGAAAGAGGGACAATTGAGATGATAAGAAATCTGTAAGATTATATGATAGAAGTTATTTACAACAAGGTGGGCAGGCCCTGGCAGAGGGTGTCCAGTGAAGCTGTGGCTGTTCCATCCCTGGAGGTGTTCAAGGTGAGGCTAGATGGGGCTTGGAGCACCCTGGGAGAGTGGAAGGTGTCCCTGTCCATGGCAGTGGAGCTGGAATTGGATAATCTTTGAAGATCCCTTCCAAGCCAAACCATTCTGTGAGTCTCTGAATGTGTGATTCTACTTCTCCACCCAGGCTAGGCCTGGAATGCCACCCCTTGGAAGATGCCTCCACTGCAGCCAGAGCAGCAGCACTTTCTCTGCATTGAGTTTTTCTTCTCCCCAGGTTATAAAGTTTCCCTTTGTCTCCAAAAAGACCTTTGGAGAAACCCAGCCACCCTGGTGCCACCACAGTGGTCACCACAGCCACCTTACCTGGCCCACAGACTGTGGATTTAATTCCTGTTTTCTCCAGAACTGGCACTCTGTTGACAGCACCTTCAATGTGTTGCATGAAAACATCCCAGTCCAGGTCAAAGAGGCCAAAAGCAAATTTTTCAGATACCTAAAGGTGAGGAACAGGAATCAGGACACAGAACAGAAGATGGCTGATGGTGTGAGACCTTCTCATCTCTGGCAGTCTCGGAGAAGATAAATTGAGGCTGCACTGAATCTCTGGGATTTTGGGGTTTTCTCAAACAACCCAGACAAACCTGAAATCTGAATTAAGGATTGAGGGATGGGCACAGCAGCTTCTGGCTCTGCTGTTGCCTCTGCTCTGCATATCTGTGCCACAGACAGCCCCAAAGGGGAGATGCTCCCCCCGCTTTCCCCAGCAGCCACCAGAGGCTGGCACCTGCAGGATGCGGGGGCTGAGCGCTCACATCTGCACCCACTCCTCCGAGGTGGCTGCCCTGGAAACCTGCCTCGTTCCCCCAGAAAACCTCCCTGCTCCACTCACCTCCTCCCAGAAGATGGGGTTTGACTCATATCCACCCACGGAAAGGGCATCGCCTTGGAGACGCAGATAGACCGAGGCGTCGTGATCGCGAACGTTGGGCATGTTCTGAAAAACGGGGAGGGGGAGCTCAGGGGTCAGAGGAGGCCAAGAGCCATGGGCACAGCCCTCCAGCACCCAGCAAGGTTCAGGGCACAGTGAATGCAGCAGTGACCTGTCAAGGGTGGGACATGAAGTGACCCCGTGGGTGCTCGCTCGTCAGCGGAATTTGGGCACCTGCGTTGCCCCAGGGGGAAACACCCAGCTCAGCTCCAGCTAAACCACGGGCAGAGCAGCTCACACAGAAGCTAAGCAGCACCCAGGGGTGCTCTGGGGACGGGGAGCAGCCCCTGTGGTTGATCCTAGCTCAGCAATCATCCCTCCTCTGCCAGCCGCCTCCGCAGGAGGATGCAGCAGCTCGACACGCAGGCAGCGGTGCACGAAGAATGAGGGATTTGTTCTTGTGAATAATGGATGGGGAAACATTTAGATAACACTGAAGAATCGGTGTAGGGCCTGCTGAAACCCGTGTTGACAAGTGGAATTAAGTGGATTGAACAGGAGGCACTGAGGTCTGCGAGCTGCAGCCTCTCCTCTGAAACCTTTCTTGCATACGGCCCAGTGCAGTTACTGGCACAGAAATGTAATCATGGACCACGGCACTTTTTACTACGAGGCACCTCCTGCTGAAAGGTCAGGCACAGACTGTGTCAGCAGGATGGAAACTAATTAATGTGTCACCCTCAGTGCACTGGGCCTGAGAGAACGAAGCCTATTTCAACTCCCGAGCAGTTCTCCACAGCCAGATGGCAGGAACAGATTTATTGGGGCAGTTTAGAAACGCTTGGAGAGCTGCACCTCTGCCTGCCAGGACTGGGGCTTGCTCAGAAAAGGTCTGGGATCTTTATGACTGCTGCTATCACACACCAAACACAGAGATACTGAGAGAAAAAAAAACATCCTGCCAGTTGTAACCTCGTTAAATATTAAATCTGGCTCTGCTCAGGGTGGTCTGAAAGCCCTGCTGAAGGGTGAGCACTCCCTTAAGAGCAGAGCCTGGCCTGGCAGGAATGAGGAGGTCCCACAGATCTTGGGGGGGGTCCCTGGAAGGGACTTTCTGCCTCTGCAGCCCTGTGCCCTGAGCAGAGGAGCCGAGCTGCAGCTGCAGCACTGACCTGGATGCCCTCGATGCGCTCGGTCACCACGTAGGCGTGGTGCATGGCCACCAGCGGCACGTGCACGCCCGCCAGCCGGCCCAGCGCCCGTGCCCACACTCCTGCAGAGACAGCAAGCCCGTGCTGAGCCCCTCTCCATGCCCCAGACAGCTGCAGGGGCACCCAAGCCACCCAAGGGACAAGGGCTGATGCAGACATTCATCCTCACGGGAGCAAAGCCACCCATGAGCTGTGGCCGCTGCCCCTGCCCCACACCTTCCCCCGTGCCCTGCCCCTGTACCTGCACAGTTCACCACGCAGGGAGTCTGGATGGTCCCGTGGGCTGTCTCCACTGCGTGCACCCTCTTCACCCCAAAATCATCAGTTCTCACCTGGATGCCCGTGACGGGGCAGTTCTCGATGATCTGGTGGCAGAGTAACAGCAGGGTCACCAGGGCAGGGGACAACCCTGCTCAGCTGACATCCCAAATCTGGGAAAAGTGAACCTAAGCAGTGTTCTGAGCACCTTGTCTTGCTCCTAAAGGTCTTTCTTGCACCCTCTATTTTCCCTGGATCTCATGGTTCCTGCCAGCTTTGTCACTGTGACCCAACCAAGAGGACAACACCCTTCTTGGGAAAAACCCAAATCTGCAGGAGCAGCTCTGCCCCGGTGGGAAAGGAGGAGGTGAGTAAGGCAGAGGATGAAACTAACAGGCATTAATGAGTAAATTACTAATTAGGAACTACCGTAGCGCCTCTGGCAGCTGCTGCTCTGGCCAGAGTGGAGCAGGTGCCAGCAGGGTCCATGGTGCCATCCTTGGGGACGTACAGGGTGCCATACAGGTCATCGACGTTCATCAGAGGGTACAGGTCCTTGGTCTGTGACGGGGTCAGCACGTGGGACTCCACACCATAAACCTTCCCCAGCTGCCAAGGGACAGGAAAACCAGGAGCTCAGGTGAGGAGCAAAAGCTTTGTTCATGAAGCTGCTGAAGGAGGAGGAGGAGAATCCCAGGACATTATTTATCTCCCTAAGTCCAGCATGGGGTGATGCTCACATTTCAGGGAATACGGCCCTGTTTCTGAATCAAGCTGTGCAGCTGGACAAATGATGCTGCACAATGGGGAAAACGATGCTGCCGCTATTTAAACGGTCAAAAATGCAAGGTTGGGTTTAATTTTGGGAGAGTTTGACGGATTCTGGCTGTCTTACAAGTCAGGAGGCTGCCCTGGAAGGGCGACCTGCTGCTCTCCAGTGAGGGATGGGACATTCAGAGACCTGAGGGCTCCACAGAACCACCCCGTCCTGCACCCCACCGCGGCTCCTCCCTACCGACATGAGCCTCTTGTACTCATCCAGGCGCTGCTTGTTGGAGGCGATGAAGAGCCCGCCGTTCTCCACCCAGCCCGTGTGCAGCCCGGTCTCGGCCGGCAGGTCCCTGCTGACCACATCCCTGGTGTGCGCCAGCAGCTCCACTTCCACATCGCTGGGGCGCAGCTGCCACAGGAGCCCTGCGGGGACACGCGCGGGGTGGGACAGGCGCTCTGCCGCCTCTCCATCGCCCGCGGGGGGGTGCACGGAGGGTCCCCAGGTCCTGTGCCACCCTGCGGGGCTCGTGCTCCATCTCGTGGATTTGCGGGAATGCTACAGAACGTCGGTTTCTGTTCTCTTCGGGCGTTAAATGAACGGGGAGAAGGGGATGTGGACTGGGTGGGACCAAAAAGTGGGGCAAAAAAGCGTGTTTATATATTTATATATTTATATATTTATATATTTATATATTTATATATAAATATAA
>JANRGV010000052.1:7619951-7630269 GCA_024734035.1 Alethe castanea
CCAGCACAGCCTCTGGAATGGGAATGGGAACCCTCTGCTCTGCACAGGAGCAGGGAATCCTCAGCTCCCTGCTGGCTGCTCCCCTCAAACTGAGCATGGGAGGGGTTAGCACCAAACAGTACCTTGGGAATGCCCTGAGCCCCCCCGTGTCCCTGTCACCTCCTGTCTGCCCCAGCCAGACCCTGCTGCACGAGTGGGGGCACCCCAGGGCTCCAGGAGGAGCAGGAGCAAGGCAGGGTGGCTCTGGGCTTCTCACTGAGCAGCAGAATGTAATTCCTAAATCAGCACCATCCCCTTGTCCTTGAGAGATCCAAACTCTTCCATTTCTTACCCCTAGCACGGTTCTGCTGCTCTGTTTGCAGACCCCCATGCCAGGGACTGGGGGCATCACCCAGCCAGCTCTGGCATCTCCCAGATTTGCACCAGGATCCCACACCAGGAACACGATGCTGCACAGCAGGACCACCACAAATCCCAGAGGAAAAACATCAGGGCATGGAAGCACCAGCTGAAAATGCCACATATTCAGAGAAGCAGCTCCTGGGGCTCAGATAGAGGGAGTTGTTCCCTGTCATGCTCCCACACGTGTATTTTGTTTGTGTTTGCACTTTGGGAAGGGCAGAGGGTGCTCAGGACACAGTGGGAATGTCACAACACATGGACCTTTACTGGACAGCAGCAGCAGGAACAGCCTGTGGGAGGAAGAGCTGGGGGCAACACTGCCAGCCCCCAAAAGTGCACACAGCTGGGGCTTTCACAGCTCAGGGACAGCATCCAGGACTTGATCCCATAGCCCTTATTCAGGTGGGTTTGCCCTGAGCTCATGAGGTGGGATTTGTCACAGCTGCAAGGAAAATCAGCCTGGCCTGGGGGGGTCCTGCTGCCAGCATGGGGAGGACACACCCAGGGACACATCCTCTGCTCTGGTGGCCTCTGAAACCCTTGTGTGGAGCACATCTCCAGCCCTGCAATGCACAGAGACCTCACCAGTGGGACCAGTGTGCTACCTGGGCACCCCCCTGCCCTCAGCAAGGCTGGTGGGACTGAGGTGACTGTAAAGAAAATGGGTCTGGGGGTGCCAGAATGGCTCTTTCCCCTCCTGAAGGTCCACTTCCAGCCTGCACCTGAGGCTCAAAATGGCCACAAGCCCTCTCCTCCTCCCAGGCCAGGTGTCCCCACCCTGCCCCTCGCCCTGGCCACAGCACAGTGCTGCCCATGGCTGCCAGGGCCACTGCCAAAATCCTGACCTGGGGAACCACCCGAGAGCTGTGGCAGGGGGGTCTGCATTGCCTCTTTGGGGCTCCCTCCCCTGGAAACCCCCGAATTCTCACCAGGCACAAAACCTCCAGCCTCACCCTCGCACCACCATCCCCAGGGTGGCTTTTAAAACCCCTTGAGGCAGAAGAGGGGTGCAGCACCCACAGCCTGCTGGGCACCCCGGAGTCTCTGAGCTCTGTCCGTGCGGGGCTCTCCCGCAGCTGCTCCACCAACGCCGTCCCACAGCCCTTCAATCTTCTGTACACGGAGCAGGGGCAGCCTGGGCGCAGGGGGGGCGCTGAGGGGCTGCAGGGGCAGTCCTGGGAGCTGTCCAGCATGGGGACAGTGTGCTCGGGCTGCAGCTGCTGCCTCCGGGCGCTCGGCGACTTCCAGCGGCCACGGCCGCCGTCACTGCACCCCCTCCTCCTCCACGTAGGTCGAGGGGAACCAGCCCACCTGTGGGGGGACAGCACAGGTCAGCTGGGGGCTGGCAAGCTCAAGGGGCACAGCACAAAGCCTGCTGGAGTTCGAGGGTTTGGACAACTCGTGGGATTGTTGGGGTGTGCTGTGCATGGTGCTTGTGGGGCCCTTCCCATTTGTGATTTTAGAAGGGAGCTCCTGTGCTGGCACTGGGATTATTCCCCTGCCATTAAGTGCTGTTCCCAGTCCTGGATGTGCCAGATGCAGCTGGCGTGAGCCATCACCCTGATTTGGGATGGAGCTAACTCCAGGACATCACCTCCATCTGTTGCCAGTGCCACAAAATCTATGGGACACCAGGTCAAGCCACCGGGCTGCTGGTTTTCCCATGATGCTGGGCCTTCCCCCATGGGACTGACAGGTTTAGGGAAGATCAGACATGCTCCCATCCACCTGTGTGCACTGTCACTGTCACAAACGGCCACACAGAGGTGACAGCCCACCCAGAGCCCAGGAAAGAGGGACTGATAGACACACACCCTTCCCTCTGCCCTCCTGACAGCAGGGAGCATCTCCCACCGCAGGAATGGGGCAGGAATCTCTCTGGATGCACTCACCCTTCCGTTGGTTTCCCCCTTCCACCATCCCTGGTCCCCTCCAATCCTGCTGTAGATCTTCACCACGTCCCCCTCCCGCAGCGACAGCTCCCGCATGTCCCGCGCCGCGAAGTTGTACCGAGCCACCGCCGTGCCTATGACCCGGGGGGTGAACACTGCCAGGGACAAAGCACAGCCTCAGCAGCAGCCCCACGCTGGCTGAAGCCTGGGGAAAGCTTGGGGAGGTTCAACCTGGGTTTTCCACCACGGCACTGAGAGCTGGAGGAGTTGGGATGGAGGGGTGGCATGGCCTGAGCTGGCCAGCCCCGCACAGGTCAGGGTTAAACTGGGCTCCTGCTGGGCTTTGAAGGGATCTGTGGGCTTGGGAAGGCACTCTCTGCTGGTCAGGGCCTTGGTGGGGAGCACTGGGGTGAAGGGCACTTTTGTGAGGTGGTAAGAGAAAGGGTTCCGTAGGAATACACAACCATTAACAAGGAAACCATGGAAAAATCCTGTTTGGCTCTCAGTCTCAGGTCTGGGAGGTTGCCTTGTGGAGCTGTCACTCAGCTCCCAGCACCTGATGGAACCCCCTGCTCAAAAGACTTTGTCAATCAGCTTGGATTTAAGCTACTTCAAAACCAGAGTTACTGGGAATGGATTGTCCTAGAGGTGTTGAGCAAATCCTGTGTGCTTTGCTCCTAACCTGGGACCTCCCTGCTCCTGTCCCTGCCAGGGAGCAACCTTGGGAACTTGGTCCCATTAGAGACCAAATGGTGTCAAAGCCTAACCTTGGGATGGGGAGATGACCCCAGGAACCATCCCAGACCTCCACCAGCACAGCCCCAGCCCCAGGGATCTCCATCACTTCAGGCAGGGGATGCTCAGGGGAAGCACAAGGAGGAGGAAGGCAGGGGCAGCACTCAGCATTCCTGCCCCAAGGTCTGGGCACAGGGAAAAAGGCTGGAGAACAACAGTGGAGGAACAGCATGGGCAGAGGAGGAGAAAAATGCACTTTCTCTGAAGCTGGCAAAAAAGAAATAAACACTCTGAGGGGATGTTGTGTTTCACTCCCCTCTTTCTCCCAGGATTTCCAAGGGTTAATTTCAACTGTAAAAGTGTGCAAACCAAGGTTGAACGAAGTTTGAGGGAAAGCTTTGCCCAGGTTTTCAGCTCTTGGGTGGGAGGAGATGAAGATGGAGATGAGGATGGAGATGGTTTGGACACACAATGTGCAACCACTGGAGGCTTCATCCATCCTGGCCAGGTAGCCAGGCTGGAGAATGGACAGAAATCATGGCAGCTTTGAACTCTTCCATCAGGAGCTTGCTCAGAGCCCCTTGCTACACAGATCACTGCATGCAATACTTTCTATGCAGTTAGAGAATCTCAAAATCCCAGATTTATGCTTGAAAAGTTAAATGTTCTTCCCACACATGGTACCAAGGAAGGCACACGTGGCTTTGCTGGGGATTTTCTCTGCCCAGCCTGACGGAAAGACTGAAAGATAAAAACTTCAATGGGAAGAAAATCTGGCAGGATTTTGCTCTGATCCCATCAGGAGGGAGGATGACACCAGCCTGGAAAGGCTGCACTCTGAGCCCCAAAACACAGCTGACAGCCCAGGTGTGTCCCTGTCCCCCCAGCAAGGGGCTCCTGAGCAGCCTCAGACAGCAGAGCTCAAACCCTGCAGGACACTGGGATGTTCTCCTGGAGGACAGGGAGGATCAGGCTGGGACAGGTGCGATGCTGGTGACACACATGGGATAAGCAGGTCGAGCTTGAAGTACATCATGAGATCCCAAAGTGCTACATCCACTTTTTTTGTTGTTAATTTTGGCCCCTTTTCTCAAACAGCAACAAGTCCATCTCCTCCCTGCCTTGATTTTGGGGAGAGGGGGGATTGCATTTTGCTGCCAACCAAGCCATGGTTAATCAACTTAATTAACTTATTTCCCAGGGCAGCACTGGGGACCCCCTGAACTGCCTGTGGGATGGAGGGACAGGGGGACCCCAGAGGTCCCACTGGTGATGGCTTTCAAGCTGGGGGTGGTGGCAGGTCTCTCCAGCAGGGAGAGGCACTGGTACCTGACCAGAAGGGACTGGAGGAGCTCTGAGAAGAAAAGTTGAGGCCCTGAGGACTGAGAAAAGAAAAGTTGTAGGAAGCGCAGGAGGCTGCAAAGAGGTTAGAGAGAAACAGAAAGAGGCAGAACACGCATTAAAAAGGAAATTAAAATAAAAATATTATAAGGCACAATGCTTTAAAAGCTGATGGAGGGATACAGGGCAGAGCATGCAGAGGGTCTTGTGCTGGAGCTGGGACAGCTGAGAAAAGGTCTGGCCACAGTCCCACAGCCACTGGGGGCTCAAAATTCATCCTAGGGTTGTATTTAATGCAAAAAAATATTTACCCAACTTTTAAAACCTATCTTCCTTTGGTATTCTTTTCTAAATATACCGTGGAGAAAAATATTTAAAACTCATTTTTCCCCGCAAAGCAGTCAGGTCTGCATTCAGGCTTGTGGACAAAACAACATCTTGTATTATTGTACTTTTTTTCTTCTCGATTTTTTCCTTTCTTTTTCTTCTAGACACAGACTTACCCTTTCACCCACCACCTCCATTAAAGGAGTCCCACTGGGATTCAAACCCGCACAAGTCACACTGGAATCGGATCCATTAAAACACAAAAATCTCACGTGGGTGGGAAAGACAGGATAAATCCCACAAAGTGAAACATCACATCCCTGCTCCCAGCCAGAGGGTGGGCAAACCACAGGGTGAAAAACCACAGAGGAGGAGAACCAGCCTGTCCCAGCAAAAAGTGTCCCTTCAGAGAGCAGCAGTGATCCCTGACCCCACCACCTCCAGCCAGACCCATCCCAAAAATGCCACCAGCCCAGAAGAACTGATCTGCAAACTGAGCAGCTCAAGCCCTGCAGGGGAGCTGTGAATTCCTTCACCCACTGGCTGGTAGGGGCAGGTTTCCAGGACACCTGAGCTGGCTGTACCTGGGGAGCGGGTGAAGGTCCTGGAGGTAGAGCGCTCCCGGGATTTGTAGGGGTATTTCAGGGTTGTGTCCAGCTGCTTGAAGCTCTCCTTCAGAGAGTGGCTCTGGTAATACTCAACCAGCTCCTGGGAAGGAAGGAGAGGCACCTGGCTGTCTCTGCCATGCCCTGCATGAATTGTAGAGACAGTGCCACAAGGGGGAACAAAATCCCACCAGCAAGCTTTCGAACTTCTTGGCTTCCGTGATGTGAATCCAGTTGTCCTTCTCCACCACCTTGATGTGCTTCACCTCCTCGTTGAACCTGCCAACAACAGCAAAGGCACTCAGAAAAACCACAGCCACCTGCTCCAGCCCTGCCTCCTCCTCTGTGGGTGGCAAATATTGAATGATTAAATTCCTAGATGGGGAATTACTCACTTGATGCTGATGGCGAAGCGCTCGGCCTCAGCCGGCCGCTCCCGGATCAGGTAGGTGCCGCTGACGTGGGACTTGAGCAGGTTGTCTGTCTGATGCCTCTCCATGTTCCCTGCAAACCTGAGCCCAGAGGTTAATTAGTTCATTTAATTCATTAAAATGAACTCATATCTTTTGGATAGAAAAGAGACATAGTTTTTAAAGGCGTGATGGTTGGAAGGCAGGTGGAGAAACATCCCAAATATCCCGAGCAGGAAGGAAAGTGCCCTGAGATACACAAGAAGCTGCTGAGCCACTGAACCACACAGCGAGTGGCCTCTTCCCTTTGAAGTACCTGACACCTGGAAAAACCCACTAATTGGGAATCAGCCTCCAGGTTAATGGGGCCTCAGCAAGAGCTGGAGAGCGGGGATAATTTATATCCATGAATTCATAAACCTGGCTGGAGCTGGAGACAAGGAGCAGCAGGCAAGCCAAGCACAGCCCTTCCTGCCAAGGCAGGAGTTGGCTCCTTCCTCCCACAACCATTTTCTGGGAAAATGGGAAGAGAAACCAGCATCTCTCTTTTAGCCTCTGAACCTCTCCATCAGTGAAGAAATCCCCAGAGCTGCTGCCAGGGCTTTCAACACCCAACCACCAGCGTGGCAGCTGCTCCATGGCCACAGAGGATGCAGAGCACTGCTGGTCTGCATTGGGAATTCCTTCCTGGAGTGGATTTCTGAGGAAGCAGCAAGCCCAAGGCAAGGCTGGTTTGTGCTGGTTTGTCCCACTCACCACGGGTACGCCGTGTAGTCGATCTCCCGCGAGGGCGGCCGGCTGTTGGGGGGCTGCAAAGGAACAATTGCTCGTCAGTGAAGAAGCAGCAGCAGCTCCTCAGGCTGTGCCTCACGTCTGGGATGCTCCTCTCCACGGAGAGCTTCCCTCTGCCAAGCCATCCCTGGATTCTGGGCTCGGGCAGAGGAGGGCAGTGTTGCAGCTGAGCATCTCTCCCAGCTCCCAGCTGGGGTGAGCAGGCTGTGTTTGTTCATTTACCTGAGTGGTTTTTAATTGGGAAGCAGCTGACAACATTACAGCAAGCAGCTAAAAGCAATTAAAACAAACCAAATGCAGTTTTCCTGCACTGGGTCTGATCTCCAGCACTCTGCTCCTGTGTCAGCCCTGCAGAGAGGGAACAGAGCTGGATCTGATCGTGCCAACCCCAGCCTTGGGACTGCCCTGCCCTGACACCTGCAGCCATGGGATGAGGGATCCACCTCCCCTGTGAGCCAGAGGCTTCACTGAAGGTCCAGGGAAGGACTGAGGTCTCGAGGAGAAGGCTGAGAAAAGTGAAAGGCACAACCCCAGCACCTGCACCCACCTGGCTCTCCCAGCTCCATCTCCTCTCTGGCACTTACCCTGGCATCCACGGGGCAGGGTTTCACCGAGGAGCTGGGGAAATAACCTGACTTCTTCGTCTGCAGCAGCCTCCCCTGCAAAGCCAAGCTGGGCATCAGGCTGGGGCGAGCACTGGGAGCACTGGTGGCACTGGGCAGGGGTGGGGACAGGCCCCAAACCGCCTCCCCACCCCCAGCACACCCCTGCACCAGCACACCCCACAAACAACGGGGATAAGTCCCTGGTTGGGAAGTTTGCAGGGGTTTCCCAGGAGGAATCACTCTCACCTCCCACCAGGGCGAGTCGGGGTCCCCCCTGAGCAGCTCGATCACATCCCCACTTTGAAAGGTCAGCACTGGCTTCCCAGGAGGGGCTGGGGTCCCGTGGTAATTCTGCACTGCCACCATTTTAGGACCTGGCAGAGAAGCAGAACAGTTTCACAACTTTGTCCCTGCTGAAAAAAAAAAACAAAAACCCAAACAAAACCACCCCTCCTGAAGCCTGTTCCTCCTTATCCCTGACACGGCACAGCAGGCAGAATTTAGGGGCAGGAAACATGAAAGCAGAAAGGAATGGTGTCCACAGTGAATGTTCTTGGCTCCTGCACTTACATGCATGATTGAGTTCCCTGAGCAAAAATAAACCCAGGAAGGACCCAGCCAAGCTGTAGCTGCAGCTCCCAGCCCTGCACCTGGGTTTGAGCCTCACTGGGGCACAGGAGCAATGCCTGGCCAGCACCAAGCCCTGCCAGGCTCAGCAGTGGCAGCACAATTGCAAAAGGGACCAGTGGGCACTCAGCTGCACTGAGCAGCAGCTGGAGCTGGGACTCCAACACCCCTGAAGCTCCCAGTCAAAGTCCACTTGTCTGGCCAACAACTGCACATTAAATAAACTTCCCCCACTGCACCAAACCCACAGTGTTTGTCCTCAGAATGCCTCCCCACCTCTGCCTCTCCCCTCCCAGCAAGAGCACTCTGTGCTTGTTTTGTTGATGGTTTTTTCTGGGTTTTTTTTTTAACCACAAATTTGATTCAGGTTTCTTTTTTTTGCCAGGCTTGGCTTTCCTTCCATCAGAAACAGCACAAAAACAAATTGTTCTTCTGCTTTGAGCCAGAGCAGGGGCAGGGCAGGCCCAGAGCTCTGTCCAGGCAAGTTTTAAGCACAGGGAAATAAAAGTGAGTGCAGTAACCTTTGTGACTGACAGCCCATCAGAGCACACTGGACATGCCAGCAGGGACATGCTCCCCATCAGCAACAAATCTCCCTGCCAGAACACTCCTGCTCTGCCCTGGGGCTGGTTTGGCACAAGGATGGTGTGCCAGGCTCTCCTTGGCCACTGCTGGGATGGGCAGGGCTGGCCAGGGGCACCCTAAGAAATGATGTGGCAGCAGGGACAGGACAGACCCCAGGGCCCCATTGCTGGCCAGGAGGGTGCACAGGACCCTTCTGCAGCTACTAAAGCTCTTTCCTGGTTTTGGGAGGAGCCTCCCCCTCCCACACACTCAGTTTTGGGGTGTCCTGCAGCCACAACCTCTCCCTGCCCTCCTGTCACACAGCAATGCCCTTACCAGGTCCTGCACCCAGGGAATCCTGCAAAGAAAGAGGAAAAAAGGCTCAGTGAGGACACATCAGCCCCATTTCTCCCTACCAGCACCCACCTGATGCCACTGGGATGAGGAAACCTCTTCCCAAATCTCCCTGGTACCCCCCAGGCCATGGTGCTCGCCCCAGCTGGGTGCTGGCACCTCCTGAGAGCTCTGCTGCTGCCTAAACTGGGCCAGTTTTAGGCTGGAGAGGAGGCCACTGGTCCCCAGCCCTGTCCCACAGGTTGCTGGGACCCCTCTGAGGCCAGTGCTGCCCACACCCAGGCTGGACAAGGACAAGGACAAGGACAGGGGGTGAGGAGAAGGGCCAAAGCACGTACCTGGTCTGCTGAAGAACCTGCAAGGGCAAAGGTGGGATAAGGGGTTAATTCAACAGGCAACAAACCCCATTTCCTGTTTCTCCTGATGCTCTGAGCACCACCAGACCAGCAGCAGGGTGTGAAGCTGATGCAGGGAGCCCAAAGCAGAGGTGGGGTCACTTGGGTCACCCCTCTGCTCCAGGAGGGCCAGACCTGGGCAGGGGCTGCAGCCACACAGGGGCATCTCCTCACTGCCACAAAGTTCTGCAGTTTTGTTTCTTCCTCCCTCCTCTCCTCACCCAAAACCTCTCCAAAGCCACCCTGTGACACCCCCTGGGCTGAGCATCAGGTGAGTCCCAGCTTTGCCCAGTTCAGACCAAGGACACAAATTCTTGCAGTACTTTGGGACATTTGGGGTCCAGAGAGGAGCTCTCTCCTCATCAGAAACCTTCTCCCTGCTGCAGACCATCCTGATTTCACTGTTAAATGATCAGGAATTGATCATCTCTCTGAAATGCTCACCCACAAGAGCTGGAACATCCACACTGCACAGAGCTGTTGTGATTCTCTGCCATCCATGGGATGCAGCTCTTTGTTTTGGGGAATTTTGGCTGCTTTGTTTGTATTTTAAACCACCAGCCAACAGTGAATTACAGCCCTGGCAGGTGGGTGGGAGCTCACCTGTATTTTTTAATGCATTAACAAACATCAGTGCCTTATAGAGTGACTTTCTCAGATCATTGATGTGCAGCAGCAAGCTGCTCATGAAATAACTCACCCATCTTGCAGGGAGGAATAATCTCCAAGCACTCCTTGTGAGCACCTGCTCCACATTTGGGACAAAGATAGCCCTGGTAGAAGGTTCCTCTGTGCCAAAAAGAAAAAAAAAGTCAGAAAATCCTGATCCAGCCTCAGCTTTGAGACTTTTCTTTCCATGTTTTAATGCAGCTCAGTTGTTGCTCACCTCAGGAACATCCTGCAGGCTTTGCAGTTGGTTGTCTTCTCAAATGTGTACATCTGGAAGTTGTGGTGATTTGCATTGGCTTTTTCTGGCTTTATGTTGGACCTGGGGGAAAGGACCTGGGGGTTATCAGCCTGTCCTCATGCTGGCATTTCAGTCTGAGCTAGGACACCACATGAAATGCAGTGTGAAAGGAGATCAGGGCTCGGTTGTGGAGAGAGGATTTTTCCCATTACTTCCCCGGGGACAAGAGTCATGGATTTGTCCTGAGTCAATCATCAGCCAAGCCCTGCTCTGCTCAGGACCAGGTCCTTCAGCACCACCCTCCCTCCTCACCCTCCTCCTGCTCCAGCCTGGTGCTCCCCCCTGGGGCCCCACCCCAACCC
>JANRGV010000052.1:7630360-7653480 GCA_024734035.1 Alethe castanea
GAGTGTGGGTTGTATTTGACCAGATCTGGGGACTGAGGTCTCTTCAGCTGGGCCTGAAGAACACAAAGCTCATCCCCAAGCCCTGTCCAGCCTGGCCTTGGACATTTCCAGGGATCCACAGCTGCTCTGGGCACCCTGTGCCAGGGCCTGCCCACCCTCACAGGGAAGAATTCTTTCCAAATATCCCATCTCAGTTTCAGAGACAAAATCCATTTTCAGAGATGGGATGTGGGGATGCTCAGAGAACACTTCCAAGCTCCCTTTGCACTGGGACTCATCCAGCAATCCAGGAGCTCCCCCATCCCAGGTTTTGCCATCAGAGCTGCCCTGCAGTGACCTGATGGCCCAAGACACTTTTCCCCCCTGCCTGGCAAGTGCACCCAGGGCTAGAGCAGCCACTCATGCTCACATGGCCATTTCAAACTGCTCCATCCACTTCCTCTTCATCTCCTCTGTCTTGCAGAAGAACTGGAAGCCCTGTTTGCCCTGCAGGTGGATCAGGTAGAAGCCGTAGGACCACTGCAGGAGAGGAGAGAGCTGATCTCACAGAGAACACACCACACTCCCACTGCCCTGAGTGTCTGTCCCTGCCCCTCCTGCTGGACATGGCCAGGGAGCAGCAGGGGGGGGAAGGAGAGCTCCTGTTTCTCTGACACCTCCCAGCTAACCATGCCTGGGCGCTGTGCACTGGGACCAAACAGGATTTCTTGGTGGCAGATGAGACAACCCAGATTCTTCTGCTCCACTGGATGCTCCCCAGCCATGCAGCCTGTGGCTGGCAGCAAGTGGCAGCCCAGGAGGGGTGTCTGAGCTGCCCACTGCACACATGCTCAGCCTGTCTCCCACCACACTGCCCACAGACACGCCACAGCCACGGGGGAGCTCTGCTTACCATTTTTCCGTGGGACTAGAAAGCATAGGAGAGCAAAGTGGAAATAGATTTCATTAAAACACAAAGCCAGCAGCATTCCCTTAGCAGCCAAGTGGCAAAATTGGCTGTTCTTCCCCCAGTGTCCCTTATCCCATCCCATTCCACGGCATGGAAGTGGGTTAAGCTAACGGGGCTCTGCTGAAGCAGGAACTGGGAGGTTTTTCCTCCATGGCTGCAGAGTCAGCATCAAACCACAGGAAAATGATGTTCCTTCAGTGCTTCGAGTGCCAATTTTGGCAGCCTGGTGTGCAAAGCTGCCTTTCCAGGCTCCTCCACCCTGCAGCTTGTGGGAGAAAGAACATCCTGCACCTTCCCTCCCTCCCTCCCTGCCCTCCTCTCCTGCCCATCTGATGTTTGCTCCCTGACACTGGGCCAGAAAGCAGAGAGCAGCTTCCTCCCTCCTAACTCCAACCATCCCAGCCTCCTCAGGACTGTTCTGCCAGGACACAGGTCAAGGATCCAGCCCAGCCCCACATTAATAAACATTTCCCAATGCTATTTAAGGCTGCCCTGAAAGTTGAGCAGTTTATTTTCCAGCTTTTTCCTATTTTAAAAGGCTAATGGGAACCCTGAAACAACTCCAAAATGCTCTCCAGAGCTAATCCTTGGTCCACCTACCTTCTTAATGTCCTTGTTATTCATGGGGTCATCAGTCATCTTGTGGAAGAGCAGCTCAATAATTTCCTTCAGTTCATAATTGTATCCTTTCCTCTTGCACACAATCACCACTTTATCAAATAAAAATAAATACCTGCCCAAAGCAAGCAAATAAACAAACACACCATTAAAAATTCCAAGGGGAAGGATTTGGGAAGCTCTGAGGAGCTCCCCAGCCAGCTCTGTTCAATGCTTGTGCCCTGCTGTGATTTCACACTGGTGCTGGGTTCTGTCAGTGAAATTCCAGGCAGTAATTAAATAAATGAGCTCAAGGGGAATTGTTATATGGGCCTGGGGACGTTGTGCACTCACCTGTCCTGCTTGGTGTGGTTCACTATGGAGCGCACCTTGAGCTCCCCGTCGATCTTCGGCCTCCCAAACTCCTCCAGCTTCACTTGCTGCAGGGAGCAAAGCAGGGCTCAGCTCCACAGCCAGCCTGGAAGGATGCTTGGGGCAGGTGGGAACCCAGAGCTGTGTGGGTTGCACCCCCCCAGCCCTGCCTGAGGCTGCCAAAGCTCCTGGGAGCAGCACCACCCTCACAAGGGGATGGAGGATGCTCCAAGTGAGCCTGGCATGAACTCCAGGAAACCCCAGGGCAAGGCTCAGCAGTCAAAGCATTTTTGCAAACCCCTCCCCACCTCCTATAAGCTTTTATTTTTTCAAAGGTATCCACAATAATTAAGGATTTTGTCTCTGTTAAATAACCATCAATTAAAAGTTCATCATTTCCAAATGAAGTCAAGGCTCAAAGCGCCCAAACCCTCCAGGGCTGCTGATGCACAGCAATGGGGCCGAGTGTTTGACACCTCTGGAGTTTTCTCCTTAAATACCTGGTTGAAATTTTGGGGATTTGATGCCTTTTTACATGAGCCCTTCTCCTCCCCTTTCAGTTAACCTCTGTCCTCTCAACAGCAAAAGAGACCCACTTTTTAAATAGAAGCCAGAAGCTTGGGGAATTTTGGGTCCTCCCTACACTAATAACGCGGGAAAAATCTGAAGAAATATTTTTAGGATAACACCAACAAGAGAAGCCACCCTCCATCCCAGCCAAAGCAGTTTTGTGATGGGGCATCCACCTCTGAACCATCAGCAAAACACGAGAGTCTGAACAGCTGGAGATCTTTCAGCACATCAGAATAAGTAGTAATTGCCTAAAAAAGCAAATGTGTTAATAATAATCAAATTAAACTGGGTTCAAGAGGATTTTCCAACTTACCAGGTTTTCTATAGAGCTCTGAAATTCACTTATTTTCTTCAAAGTCTCTTTGTCCCTCTTGACTTCATTGATGTACATGGCCAAGTCCTTAAAAAAAGGATGAATAATGATTTTTACTTCACCAGTACCTCACTCAGGAGAACAAACACGAGCCTGGCTCCCTGAATCCCTCAGGAATCTGAGCAGGACTCCACTGCAGCCTGGGACAGGTGAGGCTGGTGGTGCTGCCAGAGCTGAGCTGCTGCAATGTTTTCCATTTCCCAGAAGATGGCAATGCATGAATCCATGGCAGTGCATGAATCCAGCACAGCACAGCGATCCCAAACCCCAAATTTTTATCCATCAAAGAGGAGGATCCATCCCTTCCACTGCAACAGCTTCTTGCACCTTTCAGAGCGGATTTGCTGTGCCTGTTTGCTTCTTATCTGCTCCCTCCTTGACCTCAACAACAGCTCTTGTCAGCTTGGATTAAATCTGAGCAGGGGATTTTTTAAGGCATCCCCCCCGGGTCAGACCTTGCTCAGCTCCCCAACACAAGAAGGGTTAATCACAGCCCATGATCACAGATCTACGTGACAATACTTGTAACATCACCAAGTCAGGGATGGTGATGAGAAATGACACAAGCAAAGGCCTTGTGAAGCTGGAACACACAATTCCAGGGAAACACAATTCCAGGGAAACACAAGCCCAGGGAAACACAATTCCAGGGAAACACAAACCCAGGGAAACACAAGCCCAGGGAAACACAAGCCCAGGATCAACCAGGATTTGAAACAACAACATGCAGATGCTGGCTGTGGAATTTCACTGGGAGCTGCCTTTCCCCCACCACCACTGGGAACTCAGTTCTGCATTCTCAGGCAGAGGGTTGGTACCTGCACCAAAAAAACCTCACCACAAGTGGTTTTTTTTTTTGGTGAAAATCCTGCCCTTGCCTTGCAAAACCAACTATTAAAATGAAATACAAGGGAGCTGAATCCCTTTGGGAACGTCACTCCTTCCACCCCCCTGCACAGCAATGTCTGCTGCCTGCCAGCACAGCAGACAGAAAGGCTGGACTTGTGATGAAAGACATCACTTGGAAGTTAAGCCTTGGTTCACAGATCAATTAAAACCATAGTGAATGGCTCCCAAAGCCCCCTGAGCCCAGCGTGGTCAGAACTGCCCCCACACTCTCCTGGTGATGGGGGGGAGAAGAAAGAAACCTCCCTGATGGTTATCACCATCTTCCTGCAACAAAAGCTGAGTCTGCAGCAGAGCCAGAGCAAATACACATTTATTTTCCAGCAGTGGTGCTGGGTGATGAGGCCATGAGCAGGGCTTAGCTGCTGTCACCAGGTCCAGCGTTCATCTGAGGCCACAGCACAGGGCTGGGAATGCAACGTCCTTCAAACAACCTCAACTCTAGAGAGCCTCACAGCAGCCCTGGATGCCTGGGCTGGCAGGGATAATGGCTGGAAAGGTCACCCAGCTTATGTAAGCACCAGGAAATGCAGCCACGTTACAAAAGCTGCAGCTCTGAGGTGGAAAACAAAGTGAGCACAGGGATGGATCCTCCAGGGAAAAAACCTGGAGTTAATGAGCATCCTCCAGTCAGCTCCTGCTGACAATGGATGTGGTGTGGATGTGTGTGTGGGGAGACATATCCCAGTCAGAAAACATTTGGATGATTCTACAATTTGATTTTCTGCTGCTGGTGGTTTCGCCGAGATTCTGGGGGCTCCGGCTAAAAGCTGAAATTTAAAAAAAAAAACTTCAAGCAAAGCAAACTGTTGATGCCAAAAGTCATCAATTGTTGAGAACACATCTTCCCTTTAACAAAATAAAATTTAAAAAGTGTGGATTAAAGGATTGCCACCCAGCACCTGGCTAGCAGCAGCCAGGGAAGGCTCCACACACGCAGGCTCCCATCACTGCCACACTCCCTGACTTGCTGATACCTCTGGAGCTCCTCCAAATCCCTCCCAGCAAAAACAAAAGCCGGATCTGGCACAGGCTCTGCACACACAGCAGCAATCAGGGAAAAGTCCTAACTTGCCAACAAAGCCCAGCTCCCCTCACTCAGAGGGAACAGGGATCTGCTGTGAGGATTTGCCACCAAATGGCAAATCCATACACACAGGTGTGGCCAGCAGGAGCACACCTTGCCTTCCCTCCAGCTGTTTTTCCATCCAAATTTTTTGTTTCACACAGCAGAGGGATCCTGAGCTCTGCTGCACCCCAAACCCAGCACAGTCCCCTCCCCACTCTCACCCCCCTGTACCTGCATTGCCTCCAGAGCCTCCTTCAGCTGCTGCTTCTCTGGCCGGTCTGAGGAATGGCTGAGCAGCTCCTGAGAAAGCAGAAATGGATAAAAACACTTGGGATGTGCTAGGGAAGATGCCCAGACCCTGCTTGCACTGGACAGAGTCTGCCTGAGTGCTGGCAGGGTGGTGACAGGGATGGCAGGGTGGCTGCAGGCATCCCAAGGGTGACAGCAGGGATGCCAGGGAGGTGCCAGGGAGGTGCCAGGGTTGCTGTGGCTGCAGGACAGGGAAACACACCAAGGCCTGGTGCTTGAGAGATCTGTTCCACGGAGTTGGAGGAATTTCACACATAATCAGATTATATGCAAGCTTATTTTACATTCATTAAGTGCCTCTCGTGGATAGCAAGTGCAGAATTACCCTGTACTTTAGGAGACAGCACAAATACTATGTTGTGTTAAGTAGCTCTAGTAATTATTTTATTTGAAGAGGAATAAAAATCCCAACCCTTGCTCTGCACTTGGCAGTGATTCACCCTCCACTGAGAGAGGTGAAAGATGCTACAGCAGAGAAAGGCCAGTGCTGAAAACTTACTTTTAACAGGAGATGATACTTCAAAACTCTTTGCATTGGAACCACCAGCAGATCTTGCAGTTTGAATTTCCCATCCTGGACCTTTAGCGTGCATTCCTAGGAAGGACATCAATGAATCAGCAGTGAGAAAACAACAGCTTCCCACCTAACAGAAGTCTCTACAGTCGTGAAAATGTTTGTTTGGCTTCTGTAAGCTCAGTTCTGATGGCCACAGACCTGTGGTCCTTGCAGCCACCCAGCCAGGGCTGGGCTCTCACCACACCACAGTTTATCAAGGAATGAATCCCTGAATTACAACCACTGCCATGCAAGGGAGCTACTCCAGCCCAATGAGATGCTGCTCGTTCCCAGACCTGGGGAAATGTCAAATGAAACCCATTTTCCTCAGCCACCTCCTTGCTGGGCCAGGCTAATGCAGCTGATTTGTGAGGGGCTGGCACTGAGCACGCAGCCTGTGGCTCTGGAGTGGCTGATGAGCATTAAGTCATTAAGATGAGCTAATTGTGGTCGCAGGAAGTTTTGCCACCTCGTCCAGACTCGTTTCTGCTGGCTGAGCCCCCCTGTGTGACCTGACAGAGCTGCTACCAGGCAGGGAGAGACAGGAAAAGCAACTGGGTGCTCCAGCCTTGATGTGAGACACAGAGAGCACATTTTAAACAATTCCCAAATGCAGTTTTATCCCTGAATTGGGCTTACACAGGGAATCAAAGCAATTTGTGGAGGGTGAGGTAACGTGTACAGACAGCCCGGCAAATTCCGATTAGCATCAAGAGCAAAGCAGGAATTAGAGCTGGGTAAAAACAGCAGCTCAAACAATGCATCCCTTCTGGGGCTCCTTTGATTTCTTAATATCTGCATCAGCCCCTATTCACACTGAAGAGGTCGGGGCAGGAATTTTGGTGTTTGCCTGGGGATTTGGATTTGCCTCTGCTGGTCCCCGATGCTGCTGGTGGCTTTGGAAAACCACGTGGATCCTAGTTGGGGATGCTCAAGGCCTGCACAACTCAACTTGTCCCAGCCAGTCCCACTCAAATCAAGTCACTGGTTTGTTTTAATTTGGAGAAACCTGGGGAGGAAGGAGAGTGTGGGTCTGGTGAGGAGATAAGGGAAAAACGAGGGATCAGGGCAGCATAACCCCCAGCTCTGCTCCCTCTGTGGCAGCACAGACACACTGGCACTCCCTTCTTCTCTTCTGGTAAATCCAGCATTCCCCAAGCCCATTCTCAGCTGCACAAAGTCCTGCCCAAGCTGTGACAGGGGGGTGGGGGCAGCAGCCAGCCCCCTGCCTGCTCACCTCCACCTTCTGCCTCACGTCCTCCCGGTTGGCAAGGAGGTGGTTCAGGGTGTTCTGGGCATACTCCATGTGGCTGCAGTACTTGCCATAAATCAGCAGCCTGGAGAGGGGAAAATCACAGGTTAGACTGGCAATGCTGGCAGTTATAAGCTGCTATAAAAGAGATATAAATGTGTGTGCAGCCAAAGGATGAGGCAAACAGCTATTCCCCCGTTTAACTGCTTAGCAAAGGATCAACACTCTTTTATTGTGTGGCTTCTTGACATTTAGATCTTCAACTTCTGGACATTTAGAAGTTTCCAGAGCCTGTGGAGGTGATTCAGCTCATGATGAGCAGAAGGGGTTGGGTGGCCAGAGCAGAGGAGCCTGTTTTTTCAGGGTTAAATGAGATAGTGGAGTGAAATTCTTCCTCGTGAGGGTGGTGAGGAACTGTCAAAAGTTGCCCAGAGAATTTGTGGCTGACCCTGGAAGTATCCAAGGCCAGGCTGGATGGGGCTTGGAGCAACCTGGGATAGTGGAAAGTGTCCCTGCCCACAGCAGGGGGTGAAATGGGATGAATTTTAAGATCACTTCCAACCCAAACCACTCAGTGATTCTAGGGTGATTGTATGTCACATTTTTGAATCATTCCTTCTTGAAAGAGCCACAGGGACCTAGAGATCAAGAGCCTGGGTAATTGGGGAAAGAATGTTGTCACAGCCTTTGGAAACACAGTGAAGCTCTGCATGGACACCCTGGGCTATAAATTTAAGCACTGACAAAAGAGAGCAGTTTTGTCAGTGGATTCCCCCTTTTCCCTCACTGCCCTCATTAATCCTGCCTGACAGGCTTGGGTTTTCTCCCCCTTCCTGGCTGTGAGCTGTTCTGCTGCTGCTAAGACACATCTTCCATCACAAACTGCAGCTCATCCATTATTTGGGGGCCTCATCTCTCGATGGAGATGACCTGGGAACCACTGACCCAGAGCTGCTCCATAAACAGGGGACATTCACACCCTGCAGGGAAGTGAATAAAGAGATTTATGGAGCCACAGCCACAGCCAGCAGAGATTATTCTTCTACCTTTTCCCCCTGACAACTTCTGCACAGGCACAACAATATCTACCTTGCCAGCACGGAGAGAGCTTCAAAGAGGCTTCAGGAGCATAAATTCAAACCTCTGGCTTCCAGAGAACGAGATTTACAAACTATTTCCTTAAAAAAGGCCCCTGCAAAGCCAAGGAGCAATGCATCATTTTGCCAGAATGTCTCCAAGGATGTGGAGGGAAGCAGGAGTGATTTGTCAGGGATATGGGCTCACATTCAGGGACCAAGTGGGGACTCTGGAGGTCAGTGTTCCTTTCTGCTGGGGCAACACTCTCTCCCCAGTGAGTTCACTTTCTCCTCCTCCTGCACCAAAATTCCCTTGCTGTAAAATTTGCAATTCCTGACTTTCCTGACGCAGGAAAGGGCTCTGCCTATTTACATCAGGCTGCTCCAAACCCTTCATCCCCAACAATCTGATTTTAGGGACTTGTCCAAGGCAAACCCCCCTGGAGCAGCAGTTTCCCACAGCACTGATGTCCCCAAAATCCCCATGGACTGAAGAGAGCTTCAGATCCACCATCACCATCATCACCATCATCTACCAATCCATTTCAGACCCACCTCACAGCTGCTTTGGCTCCTTCCCTCACATCTTTCCAAGGCTTCCAGGTCCCTCAGGAAGTTGTTCCCAAGCTCCCTTAGGAGGGGAGTGAGTTGGTTCACCCATCTGCATGGAACTCACCAGCTCCAAGCATTCTGGCACCCCCCACCAGCACATTAAGAGAAGAAAACATTGATTTAATGGCTCAGCACCAAGCCTGGTGCTTGTGCACAGCCATGGCTTCTCTTTGGGCAGCAGTGTCACCTCCACACCTCCTCCTGTGTCCCCTCCCTGCTCCCTGTGTCCACAGCTCTGCCCCAGGGATGGCGCTGGCATGCATGGAGCTGAGCCAGGAATTAGGAGATCAAAATCACCTGAGTGAGTTTTATGAGTATTTTAAAATTATTTGCATTCTTCTTCGGAATGTTTTTAAAATTTAATCCAGAAAAAAATGTCCTTTACAACAAGAGGCCCCATGAGTGATGGAAGATGTGACCTCACAGTGTGTTATTAATGCAGATGGTATTTCTGGAGTTATTGACTTGTGAATGGCATTTCTGTGTCTAGACACTGGTTTAATCACAGTGAAATAACAGCCTGGCACCATTCCACAGTGAATCACCCTTTGATCAGTATTAAGGATATTAAAGGCTTTTATCAACCTTATCTCTGTGTGCTGGGGTGCTCCTGCTTGCAGCTGCCAAAACTCAGGATTGATTTTGTTTGTGAAAGAAACCTTTACATTTATTCATCATGCAAAAGGAGCAGGAGGAGCTCTGTGCCAAAAATGAGATTCTTTGAGAGTGAGGAACCCCTTTGATGTAAGCAGAGCACAGGAGCCACCCCACCACATCCCAGCCCTGTGCTGCCTGCAGGAGAGCAGCACAAAACCCCTGAAGGCCAGCGAGGTTTTGCTCCATTCCAGCTCACCACAAGCCAAGCATTCCCATCTTTATCCCCTCAGATGTGTCCCCACAATCACATTGGATACTCAGCCTTGAGGTCAAGAAAAATCCAGCTGCAAAGGATCCAAGGGAGCCACACGACTGAGAATGGTCAGGGGAGATGTCCCAGCCTCTGCCCTGGATGACCTGACAGTTGTGGCTGGGTTTGGCTGCTTAATATCAGCACTGAGAGATATTTCAGCATTTTGCAGCGCAGGATGCAAACCTGGGCTGCTGGGAAAGGCATTTCTGGAATCACAGAATTATCTGAGTCCAGCCATTACCCCAACATTGCCACTAAACCACGTCCCTAAGCACCACAGCCACACAATTTTGGGACACTTTCAGCGATTGTGACCCCACCACTTCCCTGGGCAGCCTGTTCCAGTGTTTGACAACCATTCCAGCAAATAAATTTTCACTAATACCCATTCTAAACCTCCGCTGGTGGAACTTGAGGCTGTTTCCTCCTGTCCTGTTGTTACTTGGGAGAAAAGACAGATCCTCACCTGGCTCCAGCCTCCTTTCAGGCAGTAGTAGAGAGTGAGAAGGCAGACAGTAACAACAACTCTGTTTAAATCTCAAAAAATATCAACCCAAATCTGTTAAAACTGGAGCTGCCTGAAGCTCTGAATTCCTTTACCTCTCCTTGAATTCCAGGAACACTTTTGCCAGGCTGCTTCCTCCAGACATCATCGAGACATCAATGGCTCTCAGGAAACTGAAGTGCACTTTAATTAGGTCCTAAAACCAAGCAACAGTCAATACTTTAAACACAGTCAAAGCAGGTGGGCAAACAGAGCCTAAAGAAATGCACATTCCCTCCTTCTTCAGGCAGGGTTTTCCCCTCTTTCAGGTGTTTGTAAAGAAAGTTGTTTTAGTGGGATGCAGCCCTGGCTGGCCTGGAGGAGAGGGTGTAGTTTCATCTGAGGTTACAGAGAGAAATGCTCCAGGATGGGGAGGGAGGAGGAGATGGGATGGAAGGAGTGGAGGAGATGACAGGTTCTGACCTAAACCCTGTGCAAACCAGTGCAGAAATCAATCCCTTCATCACCCTGTGCTCAAATCACCTAAATCAGCTAAAATCCAGAGCCCCAGCCCTGAAACATCCACTAGATAGAATTGTTTTCTTACCAAGAGTTCATAAATTCCCCACCTCTAAAATGAGAGTGTTAAAGAATGTCTCCTAAACCAGCTTAAGCTCCACAGCACACGAAAGGCTGAAGCTCTCCAAGTGAATGCACAAATCTAACAGGAAATCAGAAAACCTCCTCCTAAGCAGGGAGAGGCCTGAGCTGCTGTGAAAAGAACAAAGATCAAAGGCACAATGCCCACGATGTTACCTCCAAATTGATAAAAATAGCTTCCATGTCCTGGGGAGTCAGTACCAGCCTCAGGGGGTTCATGTAGTTCTGCAAGAGGGAAATGGAAAAGGGATTGAGGTACTGGGAGAACGAGGTTGTGCAAAGGATTTGGATTTTCTGCTTCACCAGTTGAGTTTACCTGGGCAGGTTTCAATGAGTTTAAGCACTTGCAAAGGCAGAGGATGACCAGGGATAGAAGTGGGAGGCAGGAATTTCATGGGTGCATCATCCCTGAGCTGCCACGGCTCTCCCAGGGGTGGGAAGGTGCAAGACCCCACCCATGGGTGCCCCCAGCCCCTCCCCTGCTAAAGCTGCAGCAGGGGGGTGAAATGCACTCAGCTGAAGCCCTTGGCTGCACCGAAGCATCTTCCCAGCTCTTTATCTCCCTGGAATTTTGCCCTTGAGAAGGCAGCGATGATGTGATTACGTGGGCAATGCCTTTCTGAACAAATACATATTTATAGGAACATCTACGTGACTTGGGACTCCAAAAAACCCCAAAGACAACACAGCCAAGAGGGGAACTTCCACCCCAGGACCTGCAAAGCCTTTGCAAGCTTTCATTGATATGAAAGCAATAATTTAATTCTTCCTTTTTACTGAACCAGAGGGCTGTGGCTGTTTCCAAGGAACTGGGGTTCCTTGGAAACATAAATGACAAATATATTGGGACATTTTCCTGGAAAATGGGAAACATTCTCCCATTTTTCCAATCTTGCTCACAGCTTCTTCAGGGAAATTTCAGCAGGCAGAGGGAAAGAATGGCAAAAGGGGAGGAAACAAAAGCATCAGGGTGATTAGAAATGGCAGCTTGATTTTCATTATTGCTCTTCCTTCCTGCTGCTTTTCTGGGAGCAGGAACCACCTCCAGGCTCCATCCACGACTCCACCACCCCGCTTTTATTTGTTTTTTTCAAAAAAGGCACCACAATAATTCATCAAAACCAATTAAACCCCCGCAAATTTAGGCAGCAGCACGTTACTTTTAATCCAATTAGCTTCAATGGCAAGCCAGCACAGCTTCAGCACTCGGAATAAAGGAATTATTCCGTGGCAATCAGAGTGATAAGAGATATCTGCAAACAGAGCTCTTATCAGCAAACTCGGCCTGGCTGAGGCAGGAGTGGGAGATCCTCACCCCATGGTGGGGGGGACACAGCAGGAGGGTTTTCAGCCTAATCTGCAGCAATCAGAAAAATTTAAAAAATGCTGGTTTTGGCTTCTGCACATTGGTGCTTGTCAGCCTGGGTTTTGTGGATCCTCTCCCATTTTCCTCCATCCTGCCTCTGCCAGCTCCAGGAGCAAGAACCAGCTCAGCACAATTCCTGTGGGATCAGGGCTGCTGGGGAAAAGAGGGCTCAGCTCTCACCTTTTCTATGTCTTCAAGTGTTTTGTAGTATTTGGCCTCGGTTTCTTGGATTTCTAGCAGACAGCAATTCCTTTTGTCATCCTCTGTCATTCCCATTTTCTAGGGAGAGGAAAAACAAGGCATGGTCAGGTGGTCCTAAGGGTGGTCCAGCAACCTGCTGGGGCTCCAGCTCAGTCTCCAGTTACAGCAACCAAGCACAAGTTTGGAAAGTCAGGAATCACTACTGGTTTATGCTAAAGGGAACTGTTTTTATCCAAAAAATATAAGAAGGAACCTTGGCTGTGTTGTTAAATATGTTTCAACATGGAAAACACTGCATTTTTTGTGTTTATCACAGCCACACCACCAAAGACTATCAGCTAAAGAAGAATAATGAGAGATAAAGGCTGGTTTTCCCCTTTTAAATGTTTTTCGTTGTTGAAGATGAAACTCACAACAGATACTAAATGGGTCACAAATATGTTAGTTTTAATCCCTGGTCAGGGTTGCCGATTCTTATGATTTTTGGTCAAATCTGATAAAATGTGCTTTTCCCCAAGCCCCAACTCCTGCAGTCACTTCTGCTCTGTAAAGCTGGGACCACGTGTTGGGAGCTGCTGCACTTGGCAGGGCAGAATCTGAATTTGGGAGGGAGCTCAGTGATGGGGTTTGATGGATCATGCACAGGAACAGAGCCCCTCTGTCCAACCCTCAGAACCCACAGCTGGGACCTTTCAGCTGGATGAAACCCCCAGTTTTAACCAGTTCATCTTACCTGCATGTATCTAATCTGAAGCATGCAGAAATACAAGAAGCCATTAGCATCACACACTTGCTGGTGCAACAAATGTTACCCAAGATGTTCCATTTTTTGGGCGGATATTTTAAAAATAGACTCTTTTGCTCAGGGAGGGGAAAGGGAGTCACAGCTCTCAACTCCCAACACTGCTCAGCAGAAAGCTTGAAATAAAGTGGAGGGGACAGTGAAAAATTGCCAGTTCTATTGACTTTAATCCTGTATTACCTGGCTGCTGGAACTTCCCCCATTTTTCCCATTTATGCAAGAAATTCCTCCCAAAACCTTCCCAGGGCAGTTCTTGGGCCAAGTGCCTTTTGCAACTGGTGGCAAAAAACACTGGGGGCCAACGAGCTGTGCTGGCTTCAGATCCAAGCACTTTGGCAGGATCAGTGGGGATATTTTGGGCTCAACTCCTTGTCCAGAGTGGGTTTTGGTGTGCAGGGAGCTCCTCCAGCTGCAGACAAGGTGTGGAGGGTGTGAACCAGGGGACAGTAATTATCTGAACAAAGCCTGAGGGTGGCAGATGTTGGAGAGGGGGAGAAAATTTGTAAGGTCACACTCTGGAGAAGGTCCCTGCAGCAGGGCTGGGTGGGTAGGGAGGTGGCTGTGGGCACCTTTGAGGGGTGCAAGGGCCACCAACACCTCCTTGGCTCATCCATGGAGTGAGATTTGCTCGAGCCCTTGGAGGTACCACAGGTCCCTCCGTGATGCTGTCCATGCCTCACACTCTGGCTTCTTCACCAGAAAAAGCTTTTTAGAGGTGACAGCTGCTGGTCTCTAATGCCACATGGGTCCACTGGAAACATCTTCCTGCTCTGAGCCACCCAGGCAGCTGCTGGATCCCTCACACACAGATCTGTCACCTCGATCTAAAAATACCAAAATTCCGGCAGCGCCTCCGGCTGACGGAGCCTCCCAGGAAAGGCTGGAGTGACACAGCCTCAGCAGCAAATTCCTATTTTTAGCTTATCTTTTAGGGCTTATTAGGTCTCCCTTGCCCTTCCTCCTCCCCAAACTCCTGCAGATGACAGGCTGGGCTGGGAAACTCCTGGGAGAATCCCTCTGGGTCGGTGCCATCCCAGCTGCGCTCAGATTTGGGAGATTCCCTTCCCTGCAGCATCACCTGCCAGTGATGGAGTTATTTCCTTCCTGGAGCCCCCTCCCTCCCCCTGCCAGCGAGGTGTGGCTGTCAAACACAGCTGAGCTGTTACCATGGGCTGCTGAACCTCCACTCTGATGATATCCTCGTAGATATCATCGCCCTCATCCTCGCAGGGCACGCAGTCGTAGATGTCCTCCCCCAGGTCGTGCTCGCTGCAACGAGAAGGAGAAGGAGTCAGGGATAACAGCGAGGGGGATGCTCACTGAGGGGAAGCACAGCGAGAAAATCCTGTGGAAATGCACGTGCTCAGCCCGTGCTCTCTGTTTTTCCCGGATCAGTGCCTGCTGCACGTTTCCTCCCGCTCGCTGGAGGCTGGGAAAGGCGGAACGCTGCTCGACACGAGCGGGGATCAGAGCCAAGAACTGCTCTGTGCCCTGTGCCAGCCGTGCCCTCCGTGCCCGCACCCAGCACAGGCTGCCAGCTCTGCCCCAATGGGGACAGCTGAGGTGGATCTGCCAGCCAAGAGCCCAGCGGGACCACCTGGGCCACCAGAGCCACCAGCCCCAGCTCCACAACCTCCCCTCCAGCTCCTCTGCAGGGCCAGCTCTTGTATCAGTGACTTCATACCATGCTCAGAGAATTCACTCTAAGGGCTGGATTAAGGCTCTGTGTTCGCTCTTGATGTGATTTTGCTTTTCCTCACTGAAAGGTTTCCTTAGTGCCAAAACAAAATCCCGTTCCCCCAGCCAGGGCTGCAAACTGCTGCAGGAGTAGATCCCCTCCAAGCAGGAGCAGATATTGAACACCCACCCAGTGCCTCTGAGCAGCAGGAGAAGCATCCCAGTCCTGATGCACCAACACCCCCTGGGCTGTGCAGGACCCACAGCAAAGCCTGGCCCAGCCCTGGGCATTCCACCCAGGTTTAAATGCTCTGCACCCAGCTCTCTGTGATGCACCAGCTCCCACAAAGCCCAACCCCTGCCCTGATGGGCAGCTGGGTGAGTTTTGATCCAGCATTTCCCAGAGGAGTACGAGGCTCTCCTGGCTACCATAAGGCAAACTCAGCAGGCACTCAACTCGTGGGCAGAGGCCAATAACAACATTTACCACAGAGAGAAATTAAGCAGCAAAACGTCACATTTTGAGGACCAGCCCCATCACTTTGGAGTGAATCCCAGGCATCAAAGGCACCCCAGGGCTGTAGTGCCCAGGCTGTGCTAAAGGTGATGGTATTCAGTAATTAATTATCATCTGAGCCTTCACACCTCTCCCAGGGGCTCCTCAGCCTTGGAATACTTTTGAAAATTCAGCCCATATTAAATACCAATTAACAACAATAATTCCAGTGCTTAGATCTACAGGTGCTGGCAGCTAATGGCTCCCACTGAAGTCAATCCCACAGGATCAGGACAGTGTGAAGTGCTGGAATATCAAACAGCACTCGCATATTTTACGAGCTGTGTCTTTCAACAGGGATATTAATTACACACAAATAAATTTAGGTGTGAAGCTGTGCTCCAAGTGTGACACTCAACATCTCCCTACCATATATCAGGGAGCAGCAGAACACACCTGCCTGCAAAACCAGGCTTTATTTCTCTGCTTAAATACAGCCCTTTCTATTTATACAAACAGATTTATTCAATAAAAGTTTGGGGATTTGAAATAAATACACTGGCATGATGTATCCATCCCATTTTTCCCGGGTGATGCATTGCAGCTGCTGCAATAATGCCCACTAATAGCTGGTGATCCATCTTCCCCCTCCCAGGCATTGCTGTTATTATCTGCACCAATATTTATATTCTCCTCATCCAGAGCCAGTCACTCCCAGCTCCTGATGAATCTCCCTGCCCACACCTCTCTGGCTGATGTCTCTGCAAACATCATTTCCTGGCTGGAGGGGTCTTAGGAAGGGTTCTCTTCATTAATGTAGTAGTTTAGATTTGTTAATTTTGATATATTTATTTTGCTGTTGTTGTTGTGAGATAGAATTAGGAGTAAAAGTAAGGGAGGTTTAAAATTTAAAGGGTATAAAAGAGAATGTTATTAATCACATAAAGAAATAATAAATGCAGAATAAAACTTTTAGTTTTTTTTAAATAATAGCATATAGTAATATTTTAGTTAGTTGTTAATTTAAATAATCTTTTTTGGTTCACTTTAGGGAGAGGAATCTCTTCTTGTTTAGTTATAGGAATTTTTTCTACAAGAGGAAAAAAGAACAGTATTTTTGTGGCTTTATTTTCCACTAACTTTTCCCATTTTCACAGCTTTTCTAAACTGTGTTTATGGGCTATGTTAAACTCATGGGGTGTTTACTTTTAAGAATGAACTGTTTAAAAGTAAAAGTTTTTTCTTTTTCTCTCTGTGTGGTTGGGTTAATGTCACAACAGGAGCCCAGCTGGGTGTGACACAATCAGGAGAGGGTCCCTCTCTACTCCAATTTCTGATTTTGGGAAAAAAAGAAAAAAAAAGAAAAAAAAACAGGAACTATTCCCACATCCCACACACACACCACCACTGCAGAGCTTTGGGGAGATGCACCAGAGTTCCTCAAACCCAACCTCCCTGGCAGTATCACAACATCACCATCGTCCAGCAGTCTGTTATTTATTAAAACACACTCTCAGAGCATCTCTGAGAAACACCAGGGGCTGCCAGTTTTTATGGAGAGCACTAAAACCACGAGGCTCAGCCTCTCCAGGAGCAGCCAAGCTCCTGTGGTGCTGTACACATGCTGACATCTTTGCTTTGCACTTACTGATCCTCACCTGTCCCCACACTGTTGAAATCTCACACCCTCCCTGTCCTTAAAACAGGGATTGGGATGATTTTAGCTCAGGACACACTGAATTCAGGCAATAAATTTGGCATCCCAAGCGTGTCATGGGCAGATGGAGTAACTTGAGCAAGGAAAGCCAGATCACCTCGTTCCTGACAAAGAAAAGCAATTTACTCCTCAATAAAAGCAGCAGAGCCTGTGAGTTACCCGTGGGTATCAGAGCCTCCGATCTACTGCCTGGATTAGGAGATTCATTGACAGCCCTGGGCTTAGGAAAGGGATTTCAGAGTGAACACCAGCATTTGCAATTGCTGTTATTAGGATGGATGTAACCAGCTTTGGGCTGGCAGCATCTTGCCATGCCAGAAAAGCTGATAATGAATAAAGCTTTTCATATCTAAGGCAATTTCAGGCAAAAAACCAATGCTTGTGGCTGAGCTGTGCCTCACTGGCAATGCCTGCTCTGCACTAACACCCACCCAGTCAGGCCAAGGGGCAGCTCCCAGAACACAGGGACTGGGGCCAGGATCCTGCCTTGGAGGGAGGGAAAGGGAAGCAGCAAATCCACAGAATCACAGAATTATTGGGGCTGGAAGGGGCCATGGGAACAGACAGTCCATGATGCCCAATAAATGACATACAGCATGAAGTCACATCATCTTTGCAATGACACTGGGGAGGCTCTGATGGATTTCAGGGCCACTGCAGAGCCTCTCCACCCATAAAAGCTGCTGTGGGAGGTTGATGAGTTTTGTACCAGCCTCAACAATTCAAGGACAAACCCTCATGACAAACCCAGCACACCAAAACTCCGCCCAAACCATGCTGAGGAAAGAGCCAGAACCACCAGGAACAGCAAAAGAAAGAGCAGAGGGGACAGAAGGAGCTAAAATAAGACAACCCCAAATTTCCAGTCCTGAGTTAAGAGCCAGAAGATCTCAGAGCCACCACAGGCCCAGGCTGGGAGTGAATTTGCAGGGCCAGCAGCAGAGAGATTCCAGTCCATCCCAGTAATCCCCACTTTGTCATTCTCACTCCCAGCTATAAATACACAGCTCCTCCAACCAACCCCCTTATCCTGCCAGATGGGACAAGCAGAACCCTAAACCTGCAGCACATCTGGCAGGCTGAGGTTTCAGGGTGAGGGAGTGCAGGATGTGCTGCTGCTGGACTCGAGATCTTGCAGTGTTTTAATTACTCAGATTGAATTTGGATGGAGACACTTGTCTGGAAATAGCAGGAGAAGCCTTTTCCCATCTATTCTGCATAGTGTAATGCTCTAATCCCAAGAAAAAGCCTCACACAGTTACAGGGACCAATGTGATCCTAGAAATGGCCCGAGCAGGACATGCAAAAATCAATCTGAGTGACACAGAAGGACAGACACCTTTACAAGTGCTCTGGCTCAAGTGTCCTGCACCACAGAACCATTTATTTGAGAAGCTCTTGTGCCTGGTTTGTCCAACACAGCAAAAATAATGAGAAAAGTGGCAGCTAACTTATCATCTCACCTTGGCTCCTGCGCCTGTTACTTCTTTTAATGCATTTGAGAAATTCTGCTGATCACAGCACTATTTTGGAAGATGTGAGGGGGGCAATGCTGGTGACAGCAGGAGAAACTTCAGCAAGAAGCTGAGCCCAGAAGAGGCATCACTTGAGGAATTGTGGCCTAGCAGATCCCCCTTCTCTAGGATGGAAAGTTTGGGAATACACATTTATCCCAATAAATTTGCTAGGGATAAATTCCCAGTGAGCTGCAGCTCAAAACAAGAGCAGGGGACATCAACACCAACCTGGGGGACAAAGCTCTCCAAGGGCAGGGTTTGGTGGGGACCTGCTTAGCCTAAAACATTTATTTGGTCCTTTATGCAACACTACAACTCCTCTCCTCAAAACAAATTGTCTTCAGAAGAGAAAATAAAGGTAAAATTATGCAAATTAAATGTTTCATGTCAAGCCATTCACAGAACTTCTGCCTGACCCTGAATTCTTCAAGCAGCCACCAAATAACCCAAAATCTGCCTAATCTACCTAATTGTGTCACTGCAGATGGACAGTGGCATGAAATTGAGAAGGTTCATCATAAAAAAGGCACTGGGGCTGTAAAGAGGGCCAGGATTAATCAGTCTCATAAATTTAATGAGCCAAAATAACTAGAGAGAGCTCAAGTGGCAGCGGAGAAAATTTAGGTGAAATGTTAAGTACAACTCTGAGGCACCAGGATGGTTTGGAGCAGCTGAAAGGGCCATAAAGGGGGATGGAGGAGCAGTTGGCAGGGCAGCAAGGGGGATAATTGCCTCCTGACAGCAGCCCCAGCCATGTGGGAAGCAGCAGCTCCCATCCCTGGGGACCTGCAGGAGCATCCTGGGGACAAAGGTCACTGCAGCATCCCTGATGTGGGGCACAGGCTCCAGAGGATGAGCCCACACCCTGCTGCTGCAAACCCAGCTCATCCCACGGACAAACTGCCCCCAAAACTGCTCCAGGGTCTGGCACGGGGCAGGCTGGAATAAATCAGGCAGCAGAGGCCAATTGTCCCTTTCCTGCTCCTCCCAGCATCGATCAGCAGTGTGAGCAGCCCCTGCCATCTGCCCAGGCTGCTGCAAGCTGCCATCTGGCCCAGGGCACAGCAAACCCAGGGGCCAGAGGCTGAAAACAGGGAATTTGAGAACTTCCCAGCTCCCCTGATAGCCTTTTAGCTTCCCTTCCCCTTTCCATCACCAATTGTTGGGCTTTTTTTTTTTTTTTTAACTAAATAGCTGTTTCCAGGCAATTATGTGCCTTGATCTGCTGGCTGGGATCTGACTGGAGCTGGGATTAATCCCTGCAAAACCCCAGAGGTGAAAGCACAGTGGGGTCAGCAAGGCTTAAACATCCTTTAAACACACCAGTATCCCCGGCATCCCCTGGCCAGTCCTGGCACTGGTTTTTGGGTTTTTGTCCCACAGCTCCTCCGTGCTGGGAGAGTTGTCAGGATAAAGGTTCTCACTCTTTGGAGCATCATGGGGACAACAGGGACAAAGCCTGGCTCTTTCTGCTGCCCAAATCAGCACCTCCAGCACAAATATATTTGTATTTTAAAGGCTCTGCAGCACAGCAATTCAAAATCTCAACCTGGGGACACCAAACTTCTCCATTTAAGCACTTACAGTTGAAACAAAACATTCTGACATTCTCAAAAAAAAAAAAAAAACCCAACTCACTTACCAGCCCACAAAATGTCTTGTTAGAACCAACTCAGTGTTTATGCTGAGTTTTTTGTGCAACAGCACCCCCTGAGAGCTGCCTTTGGGGGCTCCTCTCTCCCAGGGTGGATTGGTGGCACAGAGCCCACCAGGGCTGTCCCTCCTCACCCACCCTTGTCCCTCTGAACCCTCTGGGGACAGCAGAGTGGCACCTTGAGGTGACAAATCCCTGCAGCAGCTCCCTTCACACACAGTGTCATTCCCCTGCCTGCTGTGGAAATCACTTCCTCACCTCCAAAAAAAAAAAAAAAAAAAATCATTTTGGCTACAGCCACATCTTCCCAAGGCTGCTGGATCAGCAGCAGCATTAAAGGCAGGGGTGCTGGAGGGACTGAATCATTCCCAGCAGGGAATGCTGCCCTTGGGGAGCTGTTTGGAGAGGGCAGGAGCTCAGAAAGAGCTTTCCCATGGGTGCCACAGGCTGGCAGTGCCACACCACTGGGACTGGCACATCTCCAGTCCTGCTCTGAGGGAGAAAGGGCAGCAGGAGCAGCAGCACTTGTGCTGAGGGGCTCTCCAGGGTGTTTTTTGGGGTTTTTACAGGTATGGTTGAATTCTGACACTGTTTCATAGGCTGTGTTTCCATGCACTGGGAGGGCAGAGCCTGGATGAAGGGATCTGTGCAATCCCTGCTGGTTTCAACATGCCTTTCCCCCAGGAATGCTAAGTAAAATGTAAAAAAGAGGATTTTGTAGAGAATGGGAAAAGAAAAATGCAATGGGAAAGAATGGGAAAGTTAAAAGTCGGAGATCTGGGACAGAACAGGGAAATTAGTTGAAATAAACTTCCGAGTTATCTGATGGGCATCACAGCCCCTCTGACCAAGGAACAGTTTGGGAAGCTTCCACCTGGACACCTTGTCTTCAGCAGATTTAAATCTGGGAACTCATTTCCAGCACCAAATAACCAAGTGCAGCATCCCAAACTCGCCCTTTCTAGGCCAGCACTGCCATCCCCACCAGCACTCATGTGAGAGTCCCCACACAAACCTCTCTCCAATTAAAAGCACATCTGTGTGTGAGAAACAGGAATTTTAAACCCCAATATTAAAGGGATTTTGAGAGCTTCTGGAGGGAGAGCACAAAAAATAATGCTATTCTTGAAAGGATCCCTTTCTTAGTTAAAATTTTATTAAACTGCAGCTGCTGGGAGCCAACAGCAAGCAGGGAATTCCAGGGTACTCCATTCCCTCTGCTGGTAATTTATGATTTACTTTTGTAATAACTGAAGCCATAAGGAACTCATTGGATTAAGGAGTCTTATTATTTATGTTGTGGAACAATAATATTTAACTGCACAAAGCCACATATCCACCCATGCAGTCCATCCCTCTATTTGCAGCAGACTGCACTTCATAAGCAAAACCCTGGCTTGATGGGAATGCTGCCATTGAATTCCAATAGTGCCTGCACTTCACCATGTGTGTTGTAGTTCAAGGTTGATTTTAAAAGCCTGTTACATCATCACCACAGGCAGAAAAAACAGATAAACACAGACAGGGACAGCAGCAGCATCACCTCATGTCCCAGCAAGGACAAGCAGGATGGGTGTCATGGCAGGATGAGACTGCCAAAAACCTGGGAGTGTCCAAGGGCAGCTTGGATGCAATGTGGGATAGTGAAAAGTGTCCCTGCCCATTGCAAAGGGGTGGAATGAAACGGTCTTGAAGGTTCTTTTCAACCCAAATTATTCTCTGATTGCCCCAGGGCCAGCTGGTGTGGTCCAAAATCACACAGGGGGGATGCAGCTCCCAAAAAACGCCATGGGGGGAGCCAGCACTGTTAACAATGGGTACCCCACTCCCAGAGCTGGCTTGGATCACCTCAGAGGATGAATTATGTCTCAGGGTTTTGGGATTTAGGAGGAGCAGGAGATCCCCTGGCCCCTTTCACCCCCCACCAAGCCACTCATCAGCTCAACCTGATTAAAAGTGACATCTCCCAGGGCTTTACATGAGAAAAAGATGGACTTTTGTCAGAGCACAAAAATCTCCTGGCAGCAGGATGAAAGCAGCCATCCAGGCTCTCCCAGCCCTGCTGTCAAACTTTATCTGCCTCTGCTGGAAACCCAAAGTTTTCCCCTCCCAGGAGAAGGCGAGTCCACTCACTCTGCCAGCTCCTCCAAGCTCCGGTACACGTCGTCATCATTTTCCGTGGTCTCCTCCGAAGGGAAGGGCCTGGGAAGGAAAGGAAAGCAGTGACAGGGTTAGATCAGTGCCTCACCCCTCACAGCAGAGCCCCTGAGCTCAGCCCAGCCCTGAGCATCCTGCTGAGCAGCACAGAATACTCATTGCCAGTCCAATTCTGTCCCAGAGTGACAGCACCTCTGCTGCTCCCCGAGGGCTCAGCTGGCAGGGCAGGGCAAGAATCCTCCTGCCCAGGGCTGGGGAGGCTGGCTGAGCACACAGGGCAGCACCTGGGCACCAAAACGAGGAGCTGCATGGTCTGACAGCACCTGGCTGAGCCCTTCCTGCTGAGCTGGTGCTGCACAAACAACTCAGGAATCTTAATTGCAGCCTTTTGTTGGGTTTTTTGGGATGCAGAAACATCTTCTCCTCCAGTGGTGGAGCCTTTCTGCCTGTGAGCTCCCTCCCTGCTCAGGGCTGGGCACTCTAATCTGCCTCCCCCTGGCACCTCCCTGCAATCCCACTGGAATGAACCCCAGGCTTCCTCACCTTAACAACTTGGTGACAGCTGAAAAGAGTTAAACCCCTGGAGATGAGGAAAAGGAGACCAAAAGGGCAGAAAGAAAGGAGAGGAGAAAGCAGGTTAAAAGAGCGAGAGAGGGAGTGGGGGGAACACAAGAATTCCTTGGCTCATTCTGAAGCAATAACCAAATAATGTATGAGGGAGATGAAAAACACTGTTTTAATTAAACCCCACGTGTTACTGGTGGCACAGGGCCAGGCTGTGCTGGGGCTGGATGCACCTTGTGGCTACAGCTGGGCTGGGCAATATATAATATAT
>JANRGV010000052.1:7653580-7671781 GCA_024734035.1 Alethe castanea
AACCCAAATCAAACCAAGACACCTGGTCACACGCTTTTAAAGCTCAAAGTCTGCATGAAGACCATGATGCTTTCCTTTCATTTGCACATCATTTGCTACTAATGAAAAGACAATAATAACATCAGATTTGCACCTTATGCACAAATGAATAGCAGAAGATAAATTACCCTGAAATATTTTTCGAAACTCAGGGCTGTGAACCACGGGGATGGGACACTGGTGCTGTGGAGGAGCAAAGCTGGCTCCATGTGAACCCCCACCTGCCCTCAAGAGCAATTTCCTCCTCTTCCCCATGACAGATTGCCTCTCCTGAAAGATTTAATACATGGCCTGGTTAGCCCCTGAATTTGCTATTTTTGGACCTTTTCACTGGCACTAATTTGCTTTCTGTCCCCTGCTACACCTCAGCCTTCCTTCGGTGAGCAGCTCCAGACCAAGCATTTTGGAATAGTGCTGAGCCCTGCAGAGAGTTCAATCAAGCCCCTGACCAGGTGGGGATTCCAGGAGGGGAAAGAGCTGCTCCAGCCATTTTTAGCCAAATTCCAGCTATCACAGCTACCCTGCCTCTGCAACAAGGAGCACCCAAGGTGTGTCCAACCATGTCCATGTGCAAAGTGCCAACAAAGTGCCAACATGCAAGGAATGCAAAGCTCTGGCAAGAAGGCAGAACTCAGGGGTGACCTCTGTTTAAACACCACTTGTACAACAGCAGTAAAAAGAAATCCACCACAAGGCACGACCTCCTTTGTTTTACATGCATCTTCTGCTCTTAATCTCTGACTATTTCCCTCCCCAGCGCTCGCCACGCCAGAGAGAAAGGAGTTAAAGAGCCATAAAGAATATTAAAATCACATGGACACATCTCCAGCCATAAATCTGGCCTCGAGGTGTTAATTGGCTCCTGTGATACAACCCCCCCCATGAAAGAGAAGGAGGCAGAAAAGGGAGAAAAGTATTTTCTGATCAGAGTTTCATGGGGATGCAGCTCCCCTGGCCCTCCCAGCTTCACCTTGACCGCTGGTGAAGGCCCAGAGTGAAAGTCAGGGCAGGGGAGGAATTAATAACCTGTGTCCCTGCAGTGGCAGCTAATGGCTAAATAAGGACTCACAGAATGCAATCAGAGAGAAAAGTCACACCAGGGTGAGGATTACTAAATGGACCATCCAAAATCTGGAGCTGAAGGGCAGCTTTTTGGACAAAGCCTTGGATTTTTCCTTTGTTCATCCCTTGCTCTTCCCCAGCAGTTCTAAGAGCAACAACACAATTTAATTTAGCTCTACCAACAGCCATTATTGAAATATCTCCCTAATTTTAACTTAAGCTAACTTACACATCCATTTAGGTTATTTTTTTTTTTGCCACTGAACACACTTGAGCTGGCTGCAGAAATGGGTTTGATGTGGTTTGATCATCACATCTCTGCTCTCACTCCCACCCCACCAGATCCCTATCAAGGCAGCACAAAGAAAAGCCAGCTGGGAGATCTTTTAACCCAGTATTTCTCACAAGCACAGGGTTTTCACTGAGAACCTTCCCACAGATCCCTTCCCTTGGCCCCAGCTGTTCAGGGAGCAGCATCTCCATCCAGGTGCTGCCCCTTCCCCAGCCATGAGCTCCCCAACAGCAAACACCTGGCTTGGGAACAAGCTCTGTGTCTTTTTTTTTCTTTGCAAAATGTGTAAAAATGTTGTCAGTCAAAAGGTCTAAAAGCTCTGGATCCCCTGGGAAATTCTCAAAGACCTCCAGGCACTTTGCAACTTCTTAGGAGCACAGTCTAGTTGGGAATACCCAACAGAAATGAGTATTTTGAGTCCACTGAAACCCAGCAGGTCTGCAGAGATCCCAGTTTATTAAAATTCATTCAAAATTGTCTCTTATTTCATATCTTCAGCTAAGCACCAGCTTTTTTCACTCCACCACCATGCAGAACCACCTGCTGAGCCATTCATCCTCCCAGCCCGTGCTGCAAACCCCACCCTGCTCAGATGAAAAGCAGAAGCCCCCAGTGCCATCAAACAGAGCTGGAACAGGCTCTTCAGAGATAATAAAGCTCCCAAAGCAGGCTCCATCCCAGCCAAACCCCACAGCATCACTCCCAGAGATCAAAGGAGGGAAGGGAAGTGGGATCGATCTGGTGGGTTTGTTTTAGAGCCGAAAAGGAAAGAAAAGACCAAGAGATTTGTTCTGGAGTTTAGAGTGAGTTCTTGACGTGTGATGCTAAGCACCCCCTTGATCTTACAAAACATTTTGGCCACTTGCTGTTTCTCACAGAGCTGCCTGCAAATGGAACACAGAGCCAGCCACAGCCACAGCACCCACAGGGACAATCAATTAACATTTCACCAGGCACCTCATGCAAAAAAAAACCCTCCCTTGCTCTCAGGTTGCCCCGTGATCCCTCCCACACCACATCCTCCCCGTCCATCCCTGCACAGGGAATCTCTCAGCACTGCCTGGCTGCTCCTGCCTCTGAATTATTTAATGGGAAGAGCCAGGTAGGCTGCAATTCTAACAGCAATAAACAGCGAGGTTTATTTATTTATGAGCATATTTCAGCATCTGGGCTGCCTTGTCCTAGCAGCTGAGGGCAGCTCTTCACCTCTGCAGAGAGCAGAGGCTCAGGGATGAGGCAGCTTCAGTCTGACCATTTTCTACAGTGGCACAAGGAGGACCCAGCATGGTTTATTTACCATTTTTTCCACTCTCCACTCTGATTTCTTGGGGTCAACCACCAGCCCTGGGAGCAGCAAGCCTGGTGGGAAGCAGAGAGGGAGGAAATGTCCCACTCAGGGCATTTTATCAGTCCCAAGGAGCTGTTCCCACTCCAGGCTGCTCTCAGCAGAGATGGTTTCTCAGGCAGATCTGCAAGGAAGTTTTCCTCCCTTGTGCAAACACCCTCAGGAGTCTAAAGGAGGTGATTTATCCCTTTCTGGAGGGGGATTGCACCCTCCCAGCACCAGCAGGATAATCTCCCCCTGTTTTCCTAAGTCCAGGGATAACACTAGGGTGTTTTAAAAAGCAGGTGGAGTGTGTGACACCCGGGAAACCTGAGCTGCTCCCATCTGCTGTCCCTTCTGCCAGGGATTTCTCCAGCAATGGCAAGGACCAGAGCCTCAAGCTGCTGCAAAGGAGCTTCTGCTGGGATGGATGGGGCCGTGCTGAACCCTCTTGGCACAAAAACATTTCCATGGTGTGGAATTTACAGGCTGAAATGACACCTGCAGGACTTGCAGCTCCCCTGGCTGGGTGTACAGAGCCCCTGACAGCCCTGGTTTGAAGGGATCATCATGGCAATGCACAGAAAACCCCCAGGATACTTCACCAGCATTTTAGGCTGTGTGCCATGGGAGTTTGGGAGTGGGGTTCTCAGCCCCACAGCACCCTTGCTTCCAGGAAAGTCCTTCTGCCCCACTCCTGAGGTTTGATGCTGCTTCAATCCCAAATTTTCAGATTTGGCTCTTCCCAGCACATCATTTTGGCAGCTCCAACCTTCTCCTTTTCTTTTTTCCTCCTTTTTTCCTCCAGGAGGGCGAGTCCCTGGGGATCACCCCCTTCCTGTGACTGTGCCCCCTGTCAGCCATCAGCTCTGGAACCCTGGGCCCACCACCCTGAGCACTCCTGGAGCTGCCCAAAGAAAATCACCAACATTTCCAAGACTTTTACAAACCACTGGAAAAGCTTCCCTCATTGGCTTTGTGGAATGAGGCAGATTAAAGCAGCATTAATTAATCAAGAGGTGGCTGTGAGCTGACCAGGGACCAGCAAAGAGGGGACCTGGAGCTGCCTCTGCAGCCCTGCCCTCGACCCAGGCAGCACCTCCAAAATTTGGTTCCCATCTGTAAAACAGCAGCAGCATCAGGCCATGATCTTGGTCAAGTGCTGTGAGATAAAGCCACACTATTAATGCCCCCCAAATCCATTTACATAAAGCAGAATAGAATCAGTTCTCCCCGTGCAGAACAAGACACATCAGATCATAGCAAAAGCTGCTGAATTTAATTAAAATCACACTTTTCTGTTGCATTACTCATCTCTGGAAAGAAGCACCTCAAGCAGCGCCAAATTTTAGACATGTCCTCTGAAAAATTACAGTTTGCTCTTCTTTGTGGTCTGGAACTTGCAGAAATTCTCGCCAGATTAATTCTGATGGCAATTCAGCAGGGAAAGAGTGAGTTACATCAGCAGGCAGCACAATGATGATGATTTTGTAGGAGAGCAAGTGCCCAAGGGTGAGCTGCAGGCCCTGCTTTATCCTCAGCTCCAATCTGAACTGAGCATTTGTGGAGATGAGAAGACAAGAAAATAACAGCTCGTATAATTTTATGTTTCAGCGCATTATCGCGTTTTTAAAAACCCCGCGTGCACCAGCGCCTCGCTCGAGCAGGAGGGATGATTTCCTCCTCACTTCAGCTCCACATTGATGAGAACAGATGGATAAAAGCAAAAGGGGAATCCAGAAATGTCTTTCTTGAAAAGAAAGGGAAAAATAAAGACTCAAACCCTGTGGGGTAACAGCACAGCCAAGCACTAGGGAATGACTGCCCCAGTAAAGATGGGATGTGTCCCATCCAAAACATTCACTGCCCCACGCTGGGAAACACCTGCTGAGGACATAAATCCTGAAATCCCCAGTTTTAACCTGCACCAAAGCAGCACGAGGAGATCTTCCAGCACTCTGAGTTTTTCTGCTGCCATCCTATGAAATGCCTGCCAATACAAATCAATAATTACCAAAATGGATCTTTCTGCGCTGCTGTCTGCAGGGAAAGCACCACCAGCACATCCCAGCCCAACTGTGCAGCATAAACCAGCTCCAAACAACCCACTGGGGCAAAAAGAATCCCTTCCCCAGTGAGGTGCAGAGAGACTGGGCTGTCCCAGAGCATCCAAGGGCTCCTCTCCAGGCACAGCCCCAGTGCTGGGAACATCCCAGATCCCCTATTTTGGACCAGCTGAGCCTGGAGCCTTTCTCCACCCTTGGAGCATCCTTGGGGCAAGCGCTGCATTTTGGGAAGGCAATCAGAGGTGCAGGAAAGGTCCCACAGGGTGGGCAGTGGCACTGGAGGGAAGCACCAGGTGGACACAGCAGGCGACCCCAAAGCCCCACCTGAGCCTGGCTCAGCAGAGCTGAGCTCAGCAGAGCTGTGCCTCCATCATGCCAGCTGCTGCTGGGGAGTGGGGACAGGGAACTGCCTTTTCTTGGGGAGCAGATGCTCACGGGGTGACCTCAGCATCCCCCCCAGCCTACAGAGCAGCCTGCAGGAAAACATGTCAGGGATATTTTTCAGGATACAAACTTGCCAACATAAATGTGTTAAGAACGTTTTTGTTTTTGGGTTTTTTTTGTGGTTTTTTTGTTGTTGTTTTTTTTTTTTTAGTGGGAAAAGAGATGCTTTTCAGCCAAGGATTCTGCTTATCAACAAATGGAGGAGTTTTATGGTGACTCCTGAAGGTTTGATGGTGTCACAAGAAACAATCTCCACCCAACCTCCTGCTTGTGAGGTTTGTGCTGAACTTCTCTGACTTTATGCTGGTGACCCATTCAAAACTGGTCCCAGTTCTAGGAGAGCTCTGCACAGCAGCTGTACCTATTTCCAGACATGGACCCTCCCACAGCCTTCTCCATCCATTTTATAGCAACACTTAAAGTGTGTACAAGGAAAACACAAGGGCAGTAAAAGAATAATGGGCAGAGTGCAATTGCAGAGAGCCCTTGGCAGGGAATAAAACAGTGCTTGTAAAACCAACCTTCAGGAGAAGAGCTGCCCTAACAACCTCCCCAGCAGAAGACACTCGGGGATTTAATTGTTAGCACCTTTAATTGCTTGCCATTTTCACACCCAGCTGGATCTGCCTCCCATCCCCGGGGGTGGGGGAAGCAGAGACAAATCTGATCTGCAGGAAGCTTCCAGCACTGGAGAATCCTTGTAAAGGCCATAGAAGATCTTCCCCCATCTCCCTTTTCTCCTTCAGGAACATCCTGGTCAGCTCCAGCTTGTGCCACCACATCTTCTGCAAGGAGTGGTGTTTGCTGGTGGGGTCAAAGCCCTTTTTACAGGGTCACCCCACACCACAGTGGGGCTCAGTCACATGGGGAAATGGATTAAAGTCGTGAAACCTGGACAAAACTCCAGGTTTAATTCCGAACTGGAGGCTGAATCACTGAGGAATTTCCTGATCACCCAGTGGCACTGGAGCTCTGCAGCTCCAGCTCCCTGTGCCCCCTGCCCCTCTCCTGGGGCACCTCCTGCCAGGAATGCTGCTCTGCCTCTCCCTTCCCATCCCTCCTCCCTTTCCCCCCACACACATCCTGATATTCCTGGCAAGCTGTTAAGTACAGAAACTGCAGGGCTGGCAGTGCTGCAATCCTCATTTTGAGCCCTTCCATGCTTTACCTGGGGAAAGGGGAGCAGGGATGAGCCCTGAGGGCTCTCCCCTGCATCAATCACTGCAGGCAGGATGCTGGCACTCATTTGGCTGCCCTGGAGGTGGCTCTGAGCTGGGCTAATCCCACTGTTGAGCTTTTCTCCTCTCCCCTCTCTGTCTGCACTGTGGAGATGGAAAAAAAAAAATATCACACAATCCTGGAATGGTTTGGAAGGGACCATAAGGATCATCTCATTCCAGTCTTTTTAATCCAGCTTCCACTAAACCAGGGTGCTCAGAGCCCCACCAGGGTTGGAGCATGCACAGCTTCTCTGGGCAGCCTGTTCCAAATTAACAGAGACAGGATGGCCTTTCCACAGGGTATGGGCAACCCAGCCCTGACAGCCACTTCCACTGCATCTGGACTGGTCACTTTCCTTCCAATTGACCCAAAGGGCTCCTGCCTTGGCCCCAAAAGGGGCAAAACTCGTCCCTGTGCCCTTCCCTCCATGGCCCAGCCACAGCATCACCACTGCTCCTGTGAGAGAAAACCTCCTCTGGCAGCCAGGATTCACCCTCCTGCCCATCTGCAAATGTTTGTAGTTCTCCTTTATTAACTGTGGTGCCTTCTGAGCAGAGTCACCACGAGGTTCAGTTCATGTAGAAAGGATTTACTCAGGTTTAGGGCCTCTATCAAGGCCTCTGAACATGCAAACCCCTGCCCGTTCTCAGCTGTGCACACATTAAAAATGTATGCAGGCAGCAGGAGCCAATATTCCTGAACCTCCTGCTTTGCTTGCAGAACTCTGCTTCCAGGAAAAACACAGATCTCAGGGAGATGAATAAACACATGCCCCCTTTTCTGCTCAGATCTCACTTTCAGCCCCCAGAGCACGAGGTGGGTGATGGAGCCCAGAAGATGCCAGGATGTGCCACAGGCAGCAGGGAAAACTCATGGCTGTGGCAGGAAAATCTTCAGGGAAAACAGAAAAAAAAAGCTTTAATAAAATAATTATAATCCTGGTTTATTGGGACCTGCAACAAGAAGCCTTGTTGTCCTCCAGAGAGCTGAGTTTGCTCAAGAAAACTTGGAATGAAAACTCGGAAAGGGAATGAAAATTCTTGCTCCAAAGGCACAGGAGAAGCTTTGCACGACATTCCTGAGCAAAGACCACGCTGCTACAGAATCCTCCAGGCTGTGCCAGGCAGCGTGGGAATGGGGTAATGGAATTAGGGCTGCAGTGGAAAATCCTGGCTGGGTAATAAAGGCTCCTTGTTCAGGGATGGAGCGCAGTGGAACTTCTCCCTGGAAGTGCTGAGAGCCCTCCAAAAAGATGGAGGGAAGGATGAGAACCAATAACAATTCAATAAAGCTCTCCTGAGCAATGAGGATCTGCTCTTTGTCCCTGTGTACAACAAGGGACAACAGAGGGATCAAAATCCCAGCACAAAGCTCCCACCCCATCAGCACAGAGCCTGATTCCTGCAGGATTTGTGGAAGCAGCCCTGGGATGGGGACAAGGCAGGCAGAGGATGGTCACAGCAGGGCTGTAGCTACAGCTGCTGAACATTAGGCACATTGCAAATAAAACACTGCATTCAGGATCGAGTTTTTGCCCTGTTTTTTGCTGCTTGTTTCTTGGAAGAAACACTCTGTCATCTCCACAGAGCTATCCTGATAGCTATCTGCAGTACTCTGGGAAACAGGGCTCCTCTGCCAAGGCTCCTGTAGCCAGAAATTATTAAGACAGAAAGAGTGATTTTATTTTATTTTTTTTTTTCTCACTGAACAGCACACAAGATTGATTTTTTTTTCTTCTCCATGCCATGAAACTTATTTAAGGACAAGTAACAGGCTTTGGGATTTATTTCACTCCTAATTTGCGTGATCCTGATCCTCAGACCCTAAAATAGGGATTGGAGCAGAGCCACATTCATGCTGTGGGGCTGAAGACCAAACAATCCACCCAGCATCCGAATTTCACTGTATTTACCATGGTTTTAAGCACTGTGCCTAAGCCAACAAGATTTTTCCCACTTCCAGTGGAAGCATCTTCACTGGGAGAGGGAAGAGGATGGACCCCAATGAGCAGTGGTGGCTGATGTGAGCAGTCCCAGAGCTGCTGCTGGCTCCCACAAGATTTGATTAATTCAGATTAATTCATTTGAGAGTAGTTTCTGTCGTTGAGGGGTTTGTGATGGCGCAGCAAGAAATCACCAAATTTAAAGGAAAGAAGATGCAGCCATGGACAAAGCCTGGGCTCTGTGGCTGCAGGGGACAGCGAGGTGGGAGGGAGCACTCCCAGGAGGAAATTTCCCTGGAATTATAGAATTCATTTCTAGTCTGCTCTATTTCCCAGCTAAAGGAGTGACAGCATTTTCTGTTCCTGCAGAGCTGGAGGAGAAACAGGGTTAATACACAGGAAAACAGGGTTAGAAGCAAAGGCTGGCTAAGCTCTCTGCTATTCCTGTGTAATTATGGTGCCAAAGGCATCCAAGATAAAGGATTTTAGTGGGAACTGTAAATGCCAGCTGTAAAATGAATGAGAAGAAGCCACATACCCACAAGAATAGCAAAGCTCCCTTGTCTCTGGATCCCACTATGCCCAGCCCTCAACACAACCAAGGGGATCAGCCAAACCTTCCCAGGGGATGCAGCTCCTTCATCCTCTGAGCTGGATCCAGGATCTCCCTCCCTGCTTTGGGAAGGATTTTGCCAGGGCTGACACCCTGGAACCTCCCAAAATGCCTCAGAATTTAAACCCAGCTCTTGCTGAGGCGCTGCAGCGAATCCCCCACTGCTCTCCAAACTCCTTGGATTTTCTTTTCCCTTAAAACAAAAATCACTGCAGGCTCCTGCAGGACCCAGGGCTATCATCATAACAAACATTCCTTAACTTACAGCACATCTTTCCTCCTCAAGCTTTCACCCCCTGTGTCTCCCCCCAGCCCTGCTGGGATCTGTGTTTAACAGATGGGAAGGCTCCAAGCTGGTTTTACACGTGAAAAGCTCTTCCCCTCCAGCAATCTCAGTGCAGACAAGGCAGGGAAAATATGTTCCAACAGTGGGAATTGTGGCAGGGGGTGCTGGGGATGGGTGGCAGGGCTGGGAGAGGGGCAGGGACCCCATCCAGCCTGAATCCCTTCATCCTGGCTGTGCCTGGCTTGGGATGCACCAGAGATCCCCACCCAGAACAGCAGCAGGACACATGCTGTGGAGAAAATCAAATGTGTTCTGTAGCTGGGGGGTGAAAACACACACACTCCCCCCCAAAAAAAATCCCAGGAAAGGTAATTTAGGCTGCAAACTCATCCCTGTTATAGCCATGGTCCTAATGAGATGTTCCCAGATTAATAATACAAATGCACTCTAACAAGGAAAGCAATTGCAAAGCAATTTTGCAGGGAGCTGAACAAAGAGCAGGATAACAGCTCTGCTTAATAGGAGCTGTCTGCTGCTTTTAATTCCTTCTCCACTGCTCCCTCAGTGAGCAGAGGAGGAGCAGGCAGCACACCCTGGCTGCCAGGGCACTCCTGCACCCCACCAAGGACGTGCCTTGGACAAAGCCAGGGGGAATTTATTGAGTTTATTGGAGCTGTTAAGGGCAGAAAGGTCCCTGGGCTCTCCTGCACAGGGGCAGGGGACAGTGGGGACAGTGGGGACAGTGGGGGTGATGCCACAGCTCCTGGGCACTGCTGGTTTTCCTGGGACCCCTTGTGAAGTTGAGAAAACCTCCAGCTAGAGACACCAAAACTCACCCTGCTGCCCTCCCCAGCAGCAGCAGTGTACACAATTCCTCCTATTTTCATTTATTTCACCTGAAAGCATTCCCAAGCAGCTGTAAGGATCCTACCTACATCCCAAAGGCACCCTTGGTGTGTGTTTAACCCCATTATGTGCAGCTTCTGAAGAGTCTGATGTGATTAAATGCAAGGAATGTGGAGAGGGAGAGATGTTATTCCAAAGCATCATATTGAAAGGATCTTACCTAATTCCTTTGGTTTGAGCAATACTGTGGAAGGAGAGCCTGGATACTGCAGAGATCACCTGGAAATGAGAGAAAAAGATGCTGCTGTGCTTACTGAGGACACAGGAAGGTTTGGTGGGAGCCCAAGGACCCCCAGGCTGTGCTTGGAGCTGAAGCCCCGCTGGAATGGATGTGCTCCAGTCCCCCCTCAGTGTCACAGTGTCACCACCAGGGCTGGGAGGGCAAACCCTGCTTTAGGCTCCACCACTGAGCACAAAAGACATTTAACCCTCAGCTATAAAGGCAATACTGAACAGCTTCATCCAAGGGAACTCCATCCCCACACTCATTCCATGAGGCCAGACCTGCCCTGACAGGTTTTATGCAACACTAAGAAGCATTGAGAAAACCCTCTCGTTTTGTATTTTATTACAAAAGGATTACAACTCCTTTCGTGTCTCTCCTCACACAAAATGATCTTATTGAGGCAAACTTGCCAAGACTGAGCAGCTTCTTGCAATTCAATAAAGATGCATCATCAATTTGTCAGAGGTGAGTGCAGACCATCGCCCTTTTCTGGCAGAAAACAGCCAGGAATGAGTCAACACCAAAATATTCTCATCAGCATTGCAATCAGAAGCAATAAAACCACCAGGATTTTCAGAAAAACTCCCATTTTTGATGGAAGTTTTAATTGCTATGGGGAATTTTCAATGATGAGGAACAAAGAATGGGTTTGAGTCCCTTGTAGATTTAAACTGTGTTTTATTCTTGTTCACATTCACCATTTCAGAGCTGGAGGGATAAAGACAAACCCGTTATTTTTGGACTGGTTTCCAACCTGCTGGGATGGGATATGGATAAAAGGCTCCAGGTGTACAAACCCAACCCTGGGGGCTGCTGCTGCTGCCTGGGGCTGCCCTGAAAACAACCCCACCACAGGGACCCCTCAGGTTCCTTTATTTAGGAATTTTACTTTGGGGTGCTCCCCTGAGCCACCTCCACAGCACCCACCCAGGGACCACATCCCTGGATTTTCTGCTGGGATGAACTCAGAGCCTCTCTGCCTCCCACATTTTTATCCCAGGACATCCATGAGAGCCTCATCTCAGACCATCCTTTTCCTCCACACTTTTGCAACCTTCACCCCTCCCATTTTCCATTTGCCATGAACTCCAGCCTGGCTGTCAGCTGCTGGTGCCCCACATGTGGAGCCAAAGCCAGGGCAGCAAGCAAAAAACTGCCACAGTTTGGTGTTCAGTGGGTGATTTCCACATGGAAAACAGGGAACAACATCCCTGAAAGGCTCCAGGGCTCATCAGGGCACAAAACACCACGAGTGTGGTGGAACATCAATCCCAGACAGGGCACAGAGACTGGAGATTCCACTGGCACCCCTAGCCCTGCTCCAGGGGGCTTAAAATAGTGCCAGGGAAATCCTAGACTGACTGAATGAGTCTCTCCCGTGCTCTATTTTTAGCCTTCTGAAGTAAAAAATCCGGTTTATGAATCAGACAGTTCCACCGCGGGGTTTGACTTGCTGGGAAATTTAAGAGAAAAGCTCCCTGTTCTCCTCACCAACAAATTTCCCTTTGTTCTTTGCTGAACAGCCCCAAGCTCTGCACATCTTGGCACATCACAAGCTCAGTGAGGATCCCAAATCCACATTCAGGTGGGAGAGTGAGGAGCCAGCACAGGCAAGAAGGATCCCAAATCCACACTCAGGTGAGAAAGTGATGATCCAGCCCAGCCCAAGGAGAATTCCAAATCCACACTCAGGTGATAAAGCCAAGCCTCTCAGTGTGAGGGATCAGGCACAAAAAACCTCTCTGAAGCATCTCCAGAAGGCTGAACAGCGACTGTCCCAATATCTGGGAATATTTTCCCAAACAACAACTCCTGCTAAGAGCAAGACAAAACAAGTGCAAGGCCAGCTCCTCACAGATCCCAGCTCCCAGCCAGGAAAGTGCTTAAGCATGCATTTAAGGAGAAGTAATCCTCTCAATTTCAACATGATTAAACAACATTCTTAAAAGTAAGTCAGCCCTTAAGTGTTTGCTAAACTGTGTCTCATTTTGCCCTGTAAATCAGCTTCTTATTACAGGCAAACCCAGGCCTGACTCGTGGCTCTGGTCCCTGATCCCAGCTGAGGCTTTTCCCTGCTTCTGGAATATCAGGACAGACCAAAACAACAAAACCAGATGTTCCAACCTGCCCCTGAACACTTCAGGGATGGGGCAGCCACAGCTTCTCTGGGCACCCTGTGCCAGGGCCTCCCCACCCTCCCAGCCAAAAATTCCTTCCCAAAATCCACCTAACCCAAATCTCTGCCAATTTAAAGCCATTTCTCCTTGCCCTGCCACTCCATCCCTTGCCAAAAGTCACCCTCCAAGTCATCTGAAGATGTTGTTTGCAAAACTCTTCTCTTATTTGTGCATTTTTCTTCCAGGGGATGTAGGGCTGTGGGTTCTAACAACAGGGGCTTATGCAGATTATAGCTATTATTATTACTTCTTCACCCATTTCCCATTGCAATTTCTTCCCTGGAAACTGCATTCAGCACACAAAATTACCATAAAAGCTATATATAACATCCCACTGACAATAAGATGGCAGGAATATAAATAGGAATATAAAGATACCAAATGCAGGTGATGCACAGACACTTTTCTCTACCTGCAAAGGGTTTGTGGGGAAATTTCTGGTGGTTTTGCCATGACAAGTGAGGGATGCCCTTCACATTCCTGAAATTTCAGTGTGTGAATACAATAATTCTTGTGTTTATGGGCATGAGTTAAATCCACCCACCCAGCTGATCATTTACTGGCCAGAGAGATCGTTACTGCAAAACACCACCACAAAGTGAGGCACAAGAGCCCTGCATGGGATTTCAGGTTTAAAAAGGCACTTCATGGGAAAAAGAAAGAAAATAAAAATAAAGTAAAATAATCAAGGCTCAAAGTGTGTTCCTCACACTTACTGGTCACTTTGGAAAAAAATAAGTGAGTAAAGAAATGGGATTTTTGAAAATAATAAACCACATCACTTCAATAAAAAATTCACCGCTTTTCTTCCTTGCTTCCAACACTTTCTTTTAGGAATGATGGATTTTAAAATAAACCAAAGCCTAATAGAAAATAAATTATTATGTTTGGTGCTCTTCTACTTCCTACAGCATTGTTTATGGCTGATGGTATCTCTGAGCATCTAGAAAACTCCAAAATAAACTTTTATTTATTTGAAAAAACAAACTGACCCAGCTGGGCTGGGGAACACTTTGCACAGGAGGAACTTTGCAGCTCTGGGCACTCCAGGGGTGACCCTGGGAGTGGGAATGAGCTGAGGGCTCACAGCCAGCACTGAGCATTTCCAGAACAAACAGATTTGCTTGTAAGCAAGTCAGGAGCTCTGCCCAACGCTGGTAACTCTGGGCAGAGACCTCTCTGTGCCACCTCTGCCCAGGGAGAGGAGGTTTCACAGCCTGGAATTACAGGGAGTCATTTTCTGCTTTGTCCCTAAACTCACAAAGGACAAAACAAATCCTTGGGCCAAGCATCCCCAGCCTCAGGCAGAAACTTGACCCCAAAATCAGAGACAAACTGATGGTATCTCTGAGCAACCAGAAAAAAAAAAAAAACCCTCTCAAACAAACTCTCTCAGGTTTGAAAAACAAACCAGCTGGGCTGGGGAACACTGGGAGGAACGCAGAGATCCCATTTCCGAGCTGGATAATGGCATCCCACAATCAAAACACTGCTGGGACAGGAATGCTCAAGGAAAAGCAATCCTCAGAGCAAGCAGGATTTGATCCAGCTGCAGAATCCTGCATTTTCTCCCACTGGTTTGCTCTTCTCCCTGCACACCTGGGCACTTCCCAGCCCCTTCCAGGCACCTGCACACCCCCCTGGGCTGGGCACCACCTGGGATTTGCAAACCAAAGTCTCAGCAGCAGCTTCCAGCCTCCCATCTCCCTGTTTGCAAATCCCTGGAGAACCAGAGCAGCCCGGAGTGGGAGGGGAGCACAAAGCACAGCCTGCTTGCTCTGGCTCAGTCATCTGTGCTCTTGCCTGGGGTACAAACCTGCAAGGACCCCAAGGCAGCCCTGTTCCCTGGACACAGGGCAGCCAGGACTGCTGCTGCTGCTTCAGCATCCCAGGAATTTGCTGAGGAATTCCCTAAATCGCCATCCCCTGGTACCAGCTGAGAAGAGCCCTGTTTGGGCAGGAGGAAATCAGCTGTGGTGTGATGTTTTCCTGGGATCCAACCAGGTGGATTTTCCTCCACCCATCCTCTCGAGCTGCGCCACATCCCCCCAGCTGCCTGCTGGGGGTGAAGCTGTTCAATAATAACTGGTTTGGACAACTGGTCTGAGCCTTTCCAGAGCCTGCCTGGATGATTTCCTTGGCCTGCCCAGCAGTGCCAAGGCTTCTCTCCCATTCCCACTCACGCCAGGCGTGGTGTTTGCTGGCACCCAGCTCCTGCAGAGCTGCCAGCTGAGCGGATTCAGGCTCATACACATTTGATAAGGACTCCAAATCAAAGCCAGGGAAGTTTTCCTGTGATGGTGTGTCCAGCTTCTGTCCCTGTGTTTCAGCCATGCAAGTCTGGGCATGGTAAAACCTCTTCCCTCCTACAACAAATACCAGGGATCCTTCACTGCCACTTGCATTTGCTTTATTGCTGGTCCCAGAGCTCTGGCAGCTCCTCCTCTTCTCCAGCCCCACAGGATGGTGAAAGCCCATTTGCTGTAAAGTCCTGCTTTAAGCCACACCGTGTGTTTGAATGGGCTTTTAAAAACAATGTTATTAAACTGTCATTATTTTACATTAAACTCATTATTTGGCTACATTACGTGCTGGGGATGTAAATATTAAATCACTGGGCAAAGCCACTGCTGATTTCCAGTGGGAACAGGACTCAAGTAGGATTTTAACAGGTTTATTTTGGGCTCTTTGGGGCTGGCATCATGTCTGAAATCATGGAGCCTTTCAAGAGTGAGCAGTCACTGCAAAACCAACACTGCTCCCTTACAAGGAGGACAAAAGAACAATTCAGGTGGATTTATGGCTGCTGCTAGAAAATCTCTGCACTCTGTCACACCACCATAAGTTACCCAGATGCACACACCCCATCTCCCATATTTAAGACACCAATTTGTCTTTTCCCATCACAGAAGAGCTGAGGAAGGAAGGGAACACTGTCACACATCTTTGGGGTCCCTAAACCCTGATGTCTGTGTGTCTGTGCTCCTCTGTCCCCATCCCACAGCAACACCCCTGGCCAGGGGCAGGGCAGGGCAGGGCAGGTCCCTCACTCTCCCAGGACACAGAGGAGATCCAAAGGCAAGAAGACAAGAGGCAAAACAGCCCAACACTGAGAGCCACAAACCAGCCCAGCTCCCTGTGCCTCCCACAGCTCCCAAACACAGGAATTAACGCCCTGAAACTCCAGTGCCTGCTTTCTGCTGCCGAGTTCCTCTAATACAACAGCAATAAAGAGTTATTCTGCTCCTTAATGGGCTCTCTCCTCTGCCACGGCTGCTGAGCCGCTGCCTCTTTGAGCACTTTTATTATCTCTCTGTGATAGCAGCGACTGCAGCAGGAGCTGCCTTTGATGGGACTTTAAAAGCCTCAGGGGGGGAAAACCCAGCAGTTTCTCAACACCAAAGCCAAGAGAGATGAGCTGGGAAAGAGCTTCCAGCTGGACAGGGCACACAGATTGATACAGTGGGCGAGTGAGCTGAGCCCTTGGGGAGAGCTCAGCAGCACCCATGGGTGCTGGGAGGGTTCAGGGCACTGGGTGAGTGCTTGAGCCATGAATTCAGGGTTGCAGCAGGTGACAGGGGTGAGAGGGACACACCATGAGTCTGGGGTGAGCTCAGCAGGCTGGCACAGGCACCCTGAGCTCAGGGGATGTGCAGGCACCAAGGCAAGGGCACGGCCTGGAAAAGGCTCTGGGTGCCATAAAACAACAATTGTCCTGTAAATGTGGGAATTCTCGATGGGCTGTGCCTGCTCTGAGCCCAGCCCAGCTGCCTGTGAGCCACCACATGGCCCCTCCTTGCCCAGGACAGGCATCTCCTGCTCTGGGGCAAGAACAAGCCCATCCCACAGGAGGCTTTGGAGAGATGCTGCCTCTGCAGACACCTCTGCCAGAGAGGAGAATTAAACAGGAGAGACAGGGAAATTACATCTTTATGCACCCAGCATGGGACTGAGCAAGGGAGAGCTGGTGCTGTGGCAAAGTTCCTGGGTGGGAATGGGTGGCATCATGTGGAGGTGACAAGAGTGTCCCCAGGATCTGCTCCTGAACAGGAAAAAGAACCCAAGAACTCAGCTAGAGGTGCAGGGGTGAGTGGCCATACCCCTCTCCTCCTCCTCCCTCCCCACATCTCCACTTTCCCTGGCTCAGCTTGGCCCCATCAGTTTGCCCAGAACTTGCCAATGACAGAAAGGCAAGAAAGGAAGGAAAATCAAAAGCCTTGATATCCAAAACCCATTTCTGGGACAAGCTTTGGCAGCACCTCTGAAGGCTGATTTGGGAAGGAGTCAATGGGCTGTGCCACCAAGCTGAGGTTTAAGGTGACCCCAGCCCATCTCACATTTCTGCACGACACAGAACAGCATTAATTCAATATTAAATGAGAGAAATTAAATATTAAATTAAACTATTCCAGCACTGGTGGGCAGCAACACATGGAACTGAAACCAGGGATCAGAGGGGTGTGGGATTGTTCCTCCATGGCACTCCATGAAAGAAAGGAGAAAGCAGCTTGGTCTTGTCAGAGATTCCTGCAGGACAGAGCCCAGGAGATCCAGGCCAGACTGATTCCAACAGAGGAATTCTCCTGTCCAGAAGAATTCCTGCACAGAACCCCAGGTTTGTGAAGGATGCAATGTTTAGCACATGTTGATCTTGAGGGTTTAATTTTTACTTGCACATTCCCTGTGACTCCCAAGGCCTGTCCTTGTATTTCTCTCCCTCTGGAAATATTTCCCTGTGTCACTCCAAGGTGCCACCACTGCCCAGGAGTGCTGTGTCACCTCCCCAGCTTTGGCCACCACACTGATCCCTCACTTTTCACACAATCCCAGAGCACCCCAGCACAGGCTGGGATTTGCTGACCTGTAAAGCACAAATCAGACTAATTTTGCCTTTGCTCAGGGCAATAATGAAATATATTTGGGCAGAGGGAGCCAGCAGGGAGAAGAAACTAATAAGAGCTTCATTTTTATTGCAGCTGGGATTTCAGCACCCTCCCAGAGGATTCCCAGAGACAAGGAGGATTCCCAGAAAGGCTTGAGCACTGCAAGTCTGAGCTGAGGGCTGGCTGCTTCCCTCCAGATTAAAGATATTACAAAATTACCTCTTAAGAAAAAAAAAAATCCAGCGTGTAACTGGAGAGAGCTCGTTTGCAGGGCTTTGTGATGGTTACAAAAGGAGTGTATCCTTCGGGAAAGGAGGGCAATGAGGCTGGGGAAGTGGCCTTTTTCCTGAAAATTAAAGGGGAGAAAACCACAAATAAAGTGGCTCCAGCAGGAGCTTGGCTCAGGTGAGCACAGCCAGGGTGCCAGCTCCAGAATTTCTCCCTCCTCACCCCAACCCAGCCCCTCTGCTGTGTCCAGCCCCTTCCCTCTGGCCCTAATTAGCCGTTCCCTAATGAGGAGCAGCAGAGGAGGGCCTGGAGCGTGGGAAGGTGTGGAGCACACGGCAGGACGTGGGCGCTGACGGCTGCTGAAGCCACCAAGCTGTGCTGGGCACTTGGCCCGGAAAGAGGGGCAGGAAGGGAGGGGAAGGATGAATCAGAAAAACCTTACAAATATGAATGCTTAGATTCTGAGAATATAGAAACCATAAGCGAGATTGA
>JANRGV010000052.1:7671881-7692447 GCA_024734035.1 Alethe castanea
TTGGTTAGTGGAAATTAGAATATTCAACATAGAAGAAGATTTATTGTATTGTAAACGGGAAAATCTCTCTCTTACTGTCACCATCCCTCTCTTATTTCTGTCTCTCTCATCCCTCTCTTACTTCTTTCTCTTACCCTCATTCTCTTTCTGTCCTGCTCTGGGCTGTGGCTGGCAGCTCTCAGCAGGACTCTGCAAACCCATGCCCTTTGAAATAAACTGCAACTTTAAGACCAGCTTATAGACAACGCCTGAGTTTGTCCCTGACCGTCCACCCCAAATAAGACTCCCACAAGGAAGGGAGGGAAAACAGCAAAAAAAAAAAAAAAATCCCTAAAACCACAAATTAGCTTCAAATAGGCTGTCTGCAAAGCCCTGAGCTGCCACAAAGCCACCTCATGCCCAGGTGTGGGACACCAGCAGGATGATTCCAGATGCTCAGAGCAGAATTCTTTGTGCCTTTGTGCTTCCAGGTGGTCCAAACCCTGGCCATGGTGCTCTGGATGGATCTCTGCAGGGTTTGGAAAGCCCAGAAAAGGCTCAGAGCTCATCCCATGCTAAGCAGGGTGGTTATAATTGTCATATCTGTGCTTTCCATGGATGTAGCCACCAGGAATATTCAGGGGAAAGGGTCCTGCAAAAGCTCCTGACCCCATAGCACTGATGTAAAAGGATGAGATGGCCAGACAACCCCAAAAACGGTTCCAATATTTGTCTTACACCATAGGGAACACCAGGGCAGGCTCAACTTTGTCCAGAAATCCGCTGCTCCTGCTAAACATTTGAATTCAGACAGATTTAATTAAGTTTACTCTCCAAATTGTGGGTCAGCTGCTCCACAACCTCATCCCCTCCTTGTGCTAAAGAGCTCCAGGTCCTTCTCTGCCCCCAGCCCATAACTCAGGGTGCCCAAAGTCAGGCCCTTAAGCAAAACCCTCATCTTGTGACTCAAAAAGAGCCCCCCTAAAAACTCTTACAAGGAAAAGCTCCTGTTCCTTAGGGACTATTTGCACCCTAATAAAAAACTGCTCAGGCAGAGCAAGGAAAAGGAGCAGCTCACATTAATTCCTGGTGGAAGAAGGTGAGGCCGGGGCGTGGCTCTGCTCAGAGCTGTCACCTGGGCTGCCCTGGAATTCTGCACTGCACTGGCACAGCCACCCAGAAAAGCTGGAATTGTTGAAGGAGCCTTGGGGCAACCTGGACTAGTGGAAGGTGTCCCTGCTTATGGGACAAGATGAGGTTTAATGCACTTCCCAAACCATTCTGTGGTTTTATCACTCCATGACCAGACTCTAAATTAAAAAGCTCCCATCCCAGCCCTTTCATCAGCTCCACCTTGAGCTATTCCAAGTGAATTCCAGTCAAGGGCTCCTTGCACAAGGAGAGGCTCTCCTGCAAAAACACCCCCTCCTCCCCCAGTATTGATTGGATTTGTCAAAACAGATGGGAAAAACAGCTAGTCAGATGCAAAACACGGATATCCAAACCTGCTTCCAAGAAAATGGCTTCAATCTGTATTAAGTTTAATCCGTTTTGATCAAGGCCTGGGATGTAAGCAGAAAATATTACAGATTTTCACATACCTTTGGGTTCCCGTTTCCCTTTGACTCCAAAAAGGAGCTGGGAGGTCACAGCAAAACATATGGAGCACAAAAGAAAAAAAAAAAAAAAAAAAGACACCAAAAAGAAAACAAAGAGGTTTGGGAACATTTTGCATGTGCAGGAGAAATTGGAAGCATCCATATGAAACCAATCCACTTGCACAAAGAGTACTTTACCTATTGGGGAGAGAGAGAGAGCTTAAAATTCTCCTTGCCTGATTTCCTTCATCATTATTCCAGGTGCTGAAGGAAAAAAAAATGTAGCTGTGTATAAAAACGTCGTGAAGGAAAGTGTTTAAAAGTTTGAGCCCTGGATTCAGCTCTACCTGCAAAGCATCAGCTCTGCCCCAGGGAGCCTCAGGGAAGCCAAGTCCCTCCTAAAGCCCTCCTGCAGCAGCAGCTTAACCATCACAAGCCGTTTGAGACCAGCTGTGTTTTACAAATCAGGAGAAAAACTCGTTTAAGCTCAAAGAAATTCCTGTAATTCCAACGTACACAAAAGAGGCAGGAAGCAAACAGGAGTTTTTCAAGTGCACTGTAAAAGGCAGCTTTTAGAATTTGCCTGGGATTTGCTGCTTTGATTTGCTCAGAACCTGGAACTGCTGTGTTTGCAGGGATGGGGGACCTTTGCCACTGAAGTTTTTTTCCCCTGCAGCTACACGGAGTCAGGGCTTGTAGCAGGAATCCCACTTGGCTCCACACATGCAGGGGCTGCTCCAAGCTTCCTGCACGAGCACAGACCCACCTGGATGAAACATCTTCACTTCCACAGCTTTAAAAAAAAAAAAAAAAAGTTGATTTTTGTTTTGGTTTTTTTTTGTTTGTTTTTGTTTTGGGTTTTTTTTGTTTGTTTGGGTTTTTTTGTTGTTGTTGTTTTTTGGTGTTTTTTTGTGGGGTTTTTTTTGGTTTGTTTTTTTTTTTAAAGCAGACAAAAAAGGCCCAGATGAGAAGGAAGCTGCTAAAGAACTCTATGTGCCCATGAGCTCTGGGAACACAAAACCAGGCTGAGCTTTCCTCTGCCTGCACCCCCCTTCCCAAGCAGCTCAGAACACAGAGTGACATTGAGCAGAAACACTCAGGAATGAGAACAGTAGGAAGAGAAGCACAGGAAAGCAGGATGAAGTTCATTTCCTCAGCCCTAATCCTCTCCCAGATCCTGGGGAGGAGGAGAACCTTGTAAACTTGTGGGGTTTATTATCATTAGAAACAAATTTCCCCCCAAAGCCAGCCAGGTCTGAGCTGCCTCCTTGCCCCAGATCAGCACTGACATGCCTGTCAAATATCCATTCTTCAGGCACTGGGGACACTTGGACACACAACCAGAGCCCATCACATCCCCAGGGGCTGCTCCAGGACCCCCAAAACTGCTCTTCAAACTGAGACTGAGCTCCAGCTTCACCCTGCACTGTTTGCAAGTACAAGGTCCTGGTTTCATGAGTAAAAACCTTTGGTAAGATCACCTCAAGCATCCTACAACAGTTCAGGTGTAGGGCATGAGGAAGCAAATTTCTCCTTTCTAAACCCAGGAAACTTTAGTTCAAATTATGAATTAAGCTCTGAGCCCTTCCTCCTGAGTTGGAAGAGGCTCCCAGATCCCACAAAGCCATGTTCAGACAGGGAATCAAACAGGGAATCAATCAAGGAATCATTTCCCCATTTCCTGCACCACTCTGTGAATGTCTGCAAGCATCCAGCAAGTCTGGAAAATAACTGACATGAACTTCAGCCCTCCAATATTGCCAATTTAGCTGCTATTATTGTCCCTTCCAGAGTTTCTCTAAGGAAAGAGGGAGTGATGCAGGCTGCCACTCATGGAGGCAGGCAGCAGAATATTCCCACTGCTCCCTCCTCCTGTCCAGAAGATTTCACATCAGAAACAAATGTCCAATTTATCCAGGTTATTGAGAGCCATCACAAGAATTCACTGCTCTTGACACAGAAAAAAAACCCAAAACATCCAAAGGTGTAAAATGGTCTGGTTGAACCTTTAGCTGTAGTAAGGAGAAATTCCTGATGTATTTCACCAGACTGTTTCTATCCACTCATCCTCTCTGCCTTGAGCACCTAAACCAGAGGGATGTGCCAAGATTGTGCTGCTGGCCCGAGCCTTCCATCAGTGTCACCCACTTGGACACCTCAGTCACTTCCTGTCAGCCTCAAAAGTGTCACCTCTGGGTTTCCTGGAAAACAACTGTGTTAAATTCCCAATTCCTAGAAAAACAGGCAGGAGCTAAACCAGGATGTTCAGAATACTGAGGGCAGGGAAGAGCAGTTCAGAGCAGAGAGGAGAAATTCCCAGCTCCTGAGGCAAGGTCAGATCATCTTTTTTCTGTGAGTTTGCATTATTTTTGGGGGAAAAAAATATAAATATTAAAATCCTTATTCTGTAAGAAGAGCCACAATCAGTGTTGAATATCAGAGCTCCTGATTTGTGTGTTTTGTTCTTCCCTGCTGCACAATTCCTGCCCAGTTTTCCAAGAACTGTTTCAAAAGGAAGAAAACCTGGGAAAGCACAGCTCTACCACAAGCTTTTCTCTTTGCAAATATTCCATGTTTGTCATAAATGAAGCCTCTCAAGACTGAGCAGTACAGCAGCAGAGCCAAGACATCCCTGTGCAGCAGGGATGCTTCTCCCCCTCTTCCCTGCCCTCCCTGAAGGAGATAAAAGGATTGGGTTTTATTTTATTACAGATTCTGCTTTGCTGGTGAAATACCTTCCAGAAATAAATGTTATTTCAGAAATAAAAAAAAAGGTTTTCCATCAATCATATCCCGAGAAACAACCCTCGCTTCCTCTCTGATCCAGTTCTCAAAATAGGAAGCCCTGAATTTCCCAAATCCATGATTAACTGGAAGCATCAAGAGTTTTCCAGACAAAACTCTGCTGTCTGGAGCAGTCTCCTACCCCTGGGCAGGTAAATTCCTGGTCTGGCACATGGGACAGAGACCTCTGACACTGCCACATTTATTCCATTCATTAATCCAATGACATCAATTAATGCATTTCCACCTGCAGGAAGGCAGGAGCCTGGGGCAGACAGAGCAGCAACCCACAAAGCATTTTCCAGAGGTGCTCAGAAACCACCTCCCTTCCTCTTATCCTGTAACAGAGGATAAATATACCCACAGAGTGCTTTGATTTGACTGAGGATGTTAAATTTAGTCACTGCTCTGCCTCTGCAGACAGCACATTCACTGCTCTGGGGGTGGCTGAAATGTGCACTGCTCCCAGCACACTGCAAAGGAGCCCAGAAAAGAACTGCACTGAAAAAACATCCAAAATATTGGCTCCCCTCAAAGCTCACAAATGACAGGGTGGAAGGGGAAGCTGGATGGATATCCACAGTCACTGCTGCACAGAGGGTGAGACAAGATGATCTAAGGGTCCCTTCAGGCCTAACAAATCCATACAGCTGTAGGAAAAAAAAAAAAAGGAAAAAAAAAATCATAGATTAAATCTTGTCTGTCTCCAAGAAAAAAAAAAAAAAAGGAGTCAGGCATGATGTTTTCAGTCAGTGATTTAAGGAATGTAAATAGCTTCGTGAAGGATGCCCAGGCAGATTCCCCAGCTGAATGCTGCAGTGTGAGCTCAGCTCTGCTCAGGACCTGCAGCCAGCCAGGATGGTTGGGAGCAGCAGGAAAAGCAAAGTGGCAGCTGGAGAGCCCCATCCTCACCGGGGAGGGGAGGGAAGAGCACAGCACAGGGGGTGTTTGCATCCCAAGGGAACTCGCACATCCCTGCATCCCCCAGCTCGGTGTGCAGCCTCACAGCAGCTCCTCAGCGGCTCCCAAAGTGGCACCAGCTGTTTATCAGCTGCTAAAACTGCTTTAAAAATTAATAGGAACAGATTGAGCAAGCGTGGAACACGCAGCGAGCAGAGGCTTTGAGGGATTTTGACACGCGACGTTCAAATTGAGTGGGCTGGGGAGAGCCAGCCGTGGTACAGCAGAGAAAATGTCAAAAATACAAAAAATACAAATACAAAACATACACTCCACACATCATCACACAGAGAGAGGGAAATGTGGCTTGAACCACCACGTGCTCCTTCTCCCAGCCCTTTAATCTGAATTTAGAGACAAAGAGCAGCTGGGCCGTGCACCGTGGTCAGCCTGGGGTTGTAGAAGGGAAAAAATGGGATTTATCCATGTGTCCATACACATGGATGGCCCCCTGATGGTTCCAAGGGCCCAGGTTTGAACACACAATGCTGATAAAGGTCATCAAGATGGATGAGAGTCCTTGACAATGCCCTGTGCAGGAGGGAATGAGGGTCCCAGCAGGCACGAAGGGGAAAACAGTAAAAAAAGGAACAGGAATTGCTGGTGCCAGCAGGACAGAGTTATCAATAAATGTCAACACCCAAAACTGCATCCCAAGGGCCACCCATGCAAATGGGAGGATGGGATCAGAGAAATAACTGCTCAGGTATGAGCAGGGCAGCCCCAAGGGTCAGGGAAAACTCCTCCCTGGAGCTCCTGTCCAGAACAAGGAGGTTTTGTAATCCAACAGGTAAAACTGGTTTAATGGAGCTCCTGGAAATGCCTGACAAGTATTTACTTGTGGGAAGGGAACAGGAAAATGGGATTTGCTCTTAGCTGGCTCTCTTGGCATTTTCTAACTGCCAGGAAGAGAATATTAAAATCTTACTGACTTCACGACCAGCAGCACGGAGTTACCACTGCACAGGGCATTTTACAAAGCACAAAATCCCAAAAAATCCCAGGTCAGGGTGAGCCCTTGCTCAGGTGCTTCATGTAGGGCATGAAAATCCACACTGCAAATACCCACATGTGCTCAATGGCAGCAATGTCTGGAATTCCCAGAGGAAAAGCTCAGCCTGGTATAAAACTCAAAACTGAGGAGTGGGACTGAGAAAAGAGAAAGGGCTTTCTGTTCTGATCAATACTGAGGAGCATTTTGGTTTTGTCCACTGAAAAATGGCAATGACTGTTTCCTGTATGTCCACAAACAAACAACATATTTTCCAATTTTGGGTTTAAAAAAAAGCAAAAAAAAAAAAGTCCCGAAATTTGAGTTTTAATTACTTCCCCCCCCATCTGCTGTTTTTTGTTCAAAACATCTTTTTTTTTTTTTCACGCCATATTTTGGCCAGATGTAGACGATGTGCCTGGACTGCAGAAAAGAGCATTTGATAGCATTACCAAGAGATAACCAGCTCAGCCCAAGCCTTGCAAAAAGAAAAGCCTTTTATTTCACACCAGGCCCTCAGCTCCTCACCGGCATCATCTCATCAGCCCAACCGGTCCGCGGGGATGGATCTGAAAGGTTTGAATAATTCCCCATCAAAATCAACTCCCTGCTCGGATGAGACTTCCACCAAAGCATCAAGACAGCACGAGACAGGCTGTGAAAGAGGGGAAATACATTCTTGTCAAAATGGCATCCCCCTGAGGAGCACAATCCCCACAAAAGCGTTGGCCCGCGCGCGCCGCGTCGCGTGTCGGATCCCGCGCTCCTGAAACGCGTGGAGTAATTATGTCTGACTTATTTAACAATTTAACACTCACACGCTCGGCCTTACAGCTGGAGAAATAAAAATCACATGTTTGAGGGGCTAAAAGGGAGGAGAAAAAGAAGAAAGGGACGGTTTGACGATGTGTGGGTATTTATGTGGGAATTACATCCACGAAGAGAATGTTCAGCTGAGCAAACTCCTTCCCCCTCTTGCTGGCTGGAAATGGGATTTGGAGGGGTGGGACTGCTCAGTGAGGAGCTGGATTTGGGGAATGGGTGCAAACACCCAAAAGCAAAGCACCAAACTGGGAGCAAACACACCAAAGCTGCTCCAGCTTGGAATTTTGTGTTTCCACCACTCTTCCAGCCACAACCCTGAGGAAAAACGCCCCAGGTGTGATGTGTGCTGAGCTATAAAGTGAACAGGGATCTGGGCTCTCCTTGGGATGTTCACAGGCACCCTGAAATTTGCACCAGAGCCACGTTTCCCTCCAACAGCAGCATCCTGATGGCGCCTCTGGACAGGAGAAAACCAATAGGGATAAAAAAAAAGCCCTTCTAAAATGTCCAATCGGAACAGCATCAGTGAATTTGCAACCCCAGAACTTGCTAGGATCCCCTCCCATGTTCTGTTCCCAGTGCTAACCCCAGTGCTGATCCCAGTGCTGATCCCAGTGATCCCAGTGCTGATCCCAGTGGTGATCCCAGTGATCCCAGTGCTGATCCCAGTGCTGATCCCAGTGCTGTTCCCAGTGCTGTTCCCAGTGATCCCAGTGCTGTTCCCAGCTCTGAGCAGGACTCAGCCCTGTGGAAATGCCCATCCCTCCTCTCTGGCTGCTGGCCCTACCAGCACATCTGTGCTGTGCCTTTGTTTGCCTGGGGCCACATCTGTCCCTGGAGCTGCTCCTGCACTGCACAGTGCCATCAGGAAAAACTTCAAGTAAATACAATTGCAAATAAAGAAATAACACAGTGCAACCTGTTAAGTGAACAGCTGGGGTGCTCCACGCCTGTTGTCACTGGGATTTTAACTTCAGAGCATTTCCCCAGACCAACACAGATGAGTCACTGGTGAATCTGCATTTGGGATGTAAAATCTGGAGATCTCCCCTTCCCAAACCCCCTCTAAAGCTGCGTGACACTCAGACAACAGAGTGGAAACGATAAGCTTTGATGGGGAAAAGCTATGCAGAAAAAGGGCCAGAACTGTATTAAACTATATTAAAAAGCCAGCACGGAAAGCAGTTCAAACAGCTCCCTGTAAAGCAGCTCAGCTCTCTGGGGCTCTGTTTAACAGACATCCTTTTATTAGAAAAAGTCGCTGAAGATGGCTGTTTAGCACTTCCAATAAAGGATAGGTGGATGGGGGTGGAGGTTGTTCTTTTTTTCACTATGATTACAGAAAGGTCTGGGGCTGAAAGAAAGGGGAAAACCTCCAGACTCAGGATTTGTTTCTGCCCTGTTCATTAACACACCAAGATTTGAACTAATCACAGGCTGGAGGGATTCTCTGACTTGGAGGGTCCACCAGACATCCAGGAAGCTGAGGAATAAACACTTGGATGATGGAAATGAAGAAAGAAATGCCAAAAAAAAAAAAAAAAAAAGTGATGAAAAGAGAGGCTCTGCAGCCAGCCCAGCATCTCCCCTGCCCCACACACCCCTCTGACACAGCTGGACACAGCTGGCTGGCACATGGGGTGAAGAACATGACATCTTTCATCCCAAAACCCCTTAAACTGGAATGCAAGAGCTTGGCAGAAGCCTCCAGCTACACCATTTTGCAGGAAAAAAAAAAATCTATTTTATGAGCTCCACAGCCAGTCAAGGGCAGGAATTGCAGCAAGCAAGGAAGGAATATCTTCCCTGGGAGAGGCAGGCAGAGCAGGGGGGATTCCTGCACTCTCAGCAAGTCAGAGCTGATGCTCCTCAGCACCCAAGAGCTGCCAGAAAAAATCCTTCCCTGGTCCTGCCTGCTAAACCTTGGGTCTGCTCCAATTTCCTCACCATGGCATGTTATTAATGCTCATTATCATCAAAATCTTGGAGTGCAAGTAAAATTTGGTTTGTTTTCCACTCAGGTTTGTGCTTCCCACATGTCAAATCCCAGCACAGCAAAGAGAGGGGGCAAATGCCAGGAAAGCAGAGAGAAAAATATTTAAAGGATTAGGGAATAATCTTGGAAAGACCATGGGATGTCCAGGCCCTGAGTGAGGCAACACCAACCTCCCACCCCAGGTTTTCATTAGAACATTAAAAAATGATGCAAAATTGCTTTTGGTATCAGAGAGAGATGAGCAGGGAGGCCATCTGGCTTTAACCAGCTGATGTTTTCTCCACACACCCCTGTCTCCAGGGCAGACCTCAGATTTGTTGCATTATCTAAGCTCACACAAGGCAAAAACAGGCTGGAGATTTTAATATCAACCCCACTGCCTGGTTTTCCTGCTTTGAATATGAAGAGAATGGGAGTTGAGACAGGAAAAAATAGCACTGTTAAAAATAACATTTAAAATGCTCCTATTTGGGCCCTCAGGGCCACAGAGAAAGATGTTTCATTATCCAAGTCTAAGAAATTAATTATGCTTTAATCATTTTTTCACTAAAAAAGGCAAGTCTATTTGGCTAGCTTTGCTCTTGAAGGGGAACCCTGAGCCAAGCTCCACTCCTGTTTGTTCATCTCACCCAGGATCCAGCCCAGGGCTCATTGGGGAATTTGGGATCACCCCCTGGACCAGCCCCCCCAGCTCTGCACCCCTCCAAGGTGCCAATTAATAAATAACTCCATTAATAAACAGAGCATCAGCACTCCCTGTGTGCAGGCAGCAGCCCAAAGCATCTCCTCTCCCCCTCCAGAACAGGCAAGATCCTCGTTTCAGGGAAAAAAAAAAAAAAATCAACTTATGATCAGTTTGAAGGGGATCAGCCAAGTTTGGCATCACATGCACAAGTCCAGCATCACCCCAGGCAGCTGCACCCCATCCCTGGTGTCAGGGGAGCCCCCCCAGGCTTTGGGGGGTTCCAGAGCCCCCCCAGGCTTTGGCCAGTGCTGAATCCTCTTGCCTGGAACTCCAATCTGGTTTCCATAGAAACACACAGGAGCTAAATCTTATTTACTGAGTTAAAGAAAAGGGCTGCACGAGCTGTAATTTAGTCCTGGGGGTAAACAGGACGTTATGAGAAATACAAAGATTTCCAGGATGGCAAAGAAGGTGGATTTTCACTGCTGGCTTTTCCTTTAGCATCAATTATTAGACTAGGATTAGGATAAATCAATGCACACCTCCTTTAAAAAGTTCCACTGCCCAAATTTCCTATTAGATACTTACACATAATTTTTTTATTAAATGCTAGTGGATTTGGGAAGATTATTTCCTATTCCCCAACCAGAAATAATCCCACTAAAAAATGAGGAAATCTACATTTAGTATCAGGTTCTACCTTGGCCATAACCATCATTTAAAGCAAGTATCATGACCTCAAGTCCAACAAGATGCTCTCAAACTGCAAGCTCTCACTTTTTTTCCAAAAGATCTATTTAGACCAGACCAGAATTTCTGTAACAAACCACTTATGGACACCTGAGGGAAATGCTGTTTGCAAAACATTTAATTTTGGTGCATCCCTTGCTCTCTGTTAAGAATGAAGGTTCCTTGTGTGCTCCACAGAAGCACACACACAAAATCTGTCAATGCTTTGAATATTAAGATTTACAGGTTGGAGATATCCCTCAAATCACTCTGCCTTGCCCTGCACAATGGCAGGGCTGGAATATGTATTATTTGGGATGAATAATACATGATGGCACTGTAAATCCAGTCCCAGCTGAGCACGAGCTCTGCAGCAAGGAGCCAGGAAGGTTTGTGGGACCATGCTGAGCTGGCTGCAGGGAGCGTTTATCTCTTTGCTAATGAAGGGAGCTGCTGCTCCAGCCTGGAAAAGGGGCTGGGAAATCCTAATTAATGAATGGTATTCAAAGCCCAGCACGTCACTCTCTGTGACAGCCCCAGTCTCATCCCATCAGAGACCCTGGGGCTCACTCCAGCCCTGGCTGCTGGGAAAAGCTCAGTTTAAAATAAATGAAGCACTGGCAAATATTTCCTTAAGGGGGGGACAGGAGGGTGAAGTGCATAAGGAGACACCATTGAATAAAGGGCACCTGCAAAATTTGGGGAAGGATTGTGTTTAATCCCCTTTAACTGGGCTCAGCCATCCTGCAGAGGATGGCACCAATTTTGGGGGACAGTGGAGGCTGCTCCTAGCCCAGCCCCATCCCCATGATGTGCCACATTCTCTGTGTCACATCATCCATCTCATCACAACCAGGACTCAGAGCAGCTCCTTCCCAGCCCAGCATTTCCCTGTGCTGGACCAGCCTCACAGCCCAGGCTGGACATTCCAAATTGTTCCTTCTGAAATGACCATGGAAGTGGCTTTTCAAGGCAGCCTGACAGCAGCATCTGATGTTTTCTCATTAGCTGAGCTGGGATGACATTGCTCATGGCTCTGCCAGGGTAATAAAGGAACCAGCCAGCAAACAAAGCAAAAATCAATATGGATGAGTGTAATATTTTTCATAATGTCTTTATTGTGCACAGCATTCCTCATGTAGCTATTCATAGACACACTTTTCCTTCTTTTTTTTTTCCCAGGGAATGAAGTGATGGGAAATGTTCTTATTCCACACCAGAAAACCCACCACTGATTCATCACCCCTGAAGAGTTCATAGATTAAACCCAGATATGAGCAGATGAAATCAAACATGCAGCTGAACTGGTGGAGCTGATTTTTCAGACCCATCCTGAAGCCCCAAGTCCTGCTGGTGGCACTGGGGACATCCACATGGCACCCCAGGGCTGGGAGCAGGAAACTGGGCTGAGCCTCTGGATGCTCGTGGAAGGAGCAGAGGAAGAGGAAGGACACTCAAACAGGAAACTTTGCAAGCAAACACAGCAGAGCCACATCCTCTCCAAAGGCATCCTCTCCATGGCAGCTGTGACCCCAAATGACCAGTGCTGAAGGGAGGGGGAAATTGGGGATGAAGGTTCCAGGCTGGAAGCACAAGGGATTTGGGACCTCCACCAAGGATCATCCTACCCCAAAAGAGCTGCCAAAAGAGCAGGGACAAACTTCCAGGTTTCCAACTGCCAGCTGATGCATCAGCCAGCACCTCCCTGCAGCCTGGCTTTGGGGCTGTTCACCTTCCCTGCAGCTCTGCCCTGCCCTGCTTGGCACCAGCAGCACCACCAGCCCAGTTTTCATTTATTTATTGCCAAGCAGGTGCTGCAGGATAAGCATGGAAACACCGAAATTCCCCCCTAAAAAAGTACCAGGCAGTGAATCCACTGTGTGGAGTGTCCCCATTCCTGCCAGGGAATGCCACCATGCCAAGCACCATCAAAGTCTCCTGATATCAATTAGGTACAGCAGAAATGACCTTAATTACCCACCCTGGGCAAACACCTCACCAAGCCTGGAGCCAGCTCTGCTTCCAGGCTTGGAGTGTGGAAAATCTCCTGGACACAAAGGTGAAGCCACTGCCAGACAGCAAAAGCTTTGATGCAAAGCTTTTTTCTGGTGCCAAGTTACCTGCCAGGCTCAAAAAGTCACTGCCACCCTCTTCTGTCCCCTGTGTCACCTCCTGACAACCCCACTCCAGCTGCTTTGGTATTGAGGAAGAGCAAATCTTTTGCAAAGTCCTTCAATCCACGAGGCAAATCCCACCATCCAAAGGCACCTCAAAGGATGCAGAAAGGGCTCTTTTTATTTTAAAATATCCAGTTCTGCTGCTGCAAGGGTGAGTTTGCCTGCAAAGGAACCCAGAGGCTGCAATGCCCAGCCCTGCTCACAGCCAGCACCAGGAACCAGACACACTTTGCTGCTGCCATTTGATTTTAATTGGTCCCAATCATGGTCTCCAAAGCATCCATGCACTAAAATCATGGCTTTTTTTCCAAGCAACTGGTTGGGTTTTGGTACCTCCACCAGGGGTTTTGAGTTTAATAAAGGAGAAAAGGAAAAGGAATGATTCCTCTGTGGCTTTGCTGGTGGTGAGTAAGCAAAAACCATTGATTAAAAATGAGCAATGAGAAGAGGAAGTGCCTCTGTGCTCCACAAACAGCTTGGGACACAATGGTTTATACTGTAGATAAATGTAAAACAGGAAAATAAGTGAGCTCTTCTTGGACACTGGCCTAAGCCAAAGGATGGCAGGATGGAAGCAGCACTGCAGGAAGGGACCCTCTGAACTAACCAGGAATGAGAAGATAACAACGAAAAGGATGGAAAAGAAGATTTTACCTGGCTCAGAGGGAGTCAGGCTCTGCTGGAGATTGCCAGGCTGGCTCCCAGAGCTGCTGCCTCTGCTCTGGCTCCAGCTGGGCACCAGTGAGACCCTGGCAGCTGTGAGAAATTCCACCCTGGGAGGGTGGTGGGGCTCTGGCACAGGGTGCCCAGAGAAGCTGTGGCTGCCCCTGGATCCCTGGCAGTGCCCAGGGCCAGGCTGGACAGGGCTTGGAGCAGCCTGGGATTAGTGGAAGATGTGCAGGAGGGGCTGGAATGGAGCTTTGAGATCCCCTCCAACCCAAACTGTGTGACCCTGCACACCTTCAGCACTGATACCCCCACCAGTCCTCACAGCCATTAACAAAACCCCACAGAAGCCCTGCAAACAATGCCATTCTCCAAAAGGAAAACCCAAGGTCCAAAACCCACCTGAGCAATCTGCCCAAGAGGAAAAGCAGCAGGGTCATGCCTGGGCTGTGCTCTGCACGTGTCCTGCCACAAGCCCCAGAGCAGGGAGGAAGCCAAGCCAGGAGTGGAGCAGCCAAGACAAACTGAGCTGTATTTATATCCAAAGCACTGAACAGCAGGTAGGAAAGCAGAGATCCAACCCAGCTCTGTGCAAAGGGGAAAGGAGGGGTTATCCACGGCCATGTTTTTAAGGAATATTTGGTATATTCAGTGCTGTGGGCTTTGCAGTGAGTGATCCATGCCTTCAGAGCAGGCAGCTCTGTGCATCCATGCAAGGCAAAAAGGGAAATAAAAGTTGAAAATCACACACAGCCTGTTAAAGATATTTTCCCCTGTGCCCTCACCCAGATTCCCACTGGGAAAACACGAGTGTGTTCATTTATTGCATCAGCAGGTCTGGAGGGGGAGTGAGTCACAGAGGTTGGGGAGCATTTTTTTTTTTGGGTGACTGAGCCTGTACCCTCACCCCAAGCCCAGAAGCACAGCCAGAATCCCAAGGGTTTTATTGCTGGAGAAATCTCCAAGGAAAAGGGGGGATGGAAAGAGTTTTAACTCCTTGGAAAGGGAAACAGAAATGTGGAATAAAATAAGAATTGAGGCTACAGAGCACAGCTCAGCTCCCTCCCCTCGCCCTCCCCAGCAGAATGTGCACAAACACATCCTGTGGCCAGGGCTTTTCATCTGCTGCCAGGCAGATAAAGGGAATTCCTGCTGGCTGGGGTGGGAGCAGCGCCTGGTGCGAGGCAGGGCTGGCACCAGGACAGCAGGAAAGGGTCAGAGCAGCCACTCTGCTGCCACCAGCCCTGGGGGACACAGCCTGGGGACAAGCTCAAAGCACCCCTCCTCTAGATGGGGAAAAGCCACGGAGATCTGAGCCCTGCCTGGAATTCCTGTGCGAAGGAAAAATCCAGAGAAAAGTCAGGGCTGGAGGCAGGGGATGCACCCAAGGGACAGGCAAGGACAGCACCTTGCTGTGGATACTCCAAAATTTGGGATGGATCCACGACCAAAGCCCTGTGCAAGAAGCAGGAATCACAAAAGTGCCCAGGGATGGAGCGTGGGGGAGGTTTGGGACGGGTCTGGCAGAGCTCAGGCTCAGCTCCTGCAGGGCTCATCCCAAGGGAAGCATCACCCCACGGAGCTCCCTGCTCATCCCTGCACAAGGAAGAGCTGGAAACCAGTGGGATTTGTGTCTGGAAACAGCACCTGAGGGAGGCAGGCCTGGGGGGAGTGAAGGGGGCACAAAGAGAGGACAAAGCAGCCAAACAGGGATGGGAAAAGGCTGGAGAGTCTGGGGGTGTTTAAGCCTAGAAAGGTTCTCTCCAGGATTTACCTCAAAGTAGCTAATCTGCACTAACAGGAGTAAAACAAAGAGTGATGTCACCAGCTCCATCTGCTTCAAATTTGCTCTGAGCTTTAAATCTCCCTAATTATTTTTTTTTAAAAGAGAGAGAGAAAAAAAAAAAACCCCACCAACATTTGCTAAATGAACCCGAAGCGAAGCAAACATCCCCACGCACACACAAAATGCCTTTCCTTCATCCCAAAATATTGGCAGTGGGAAGCTCAAAGGGGCTGTAAAAGGTTATAAAAAGCAGCAGGGTAGGATGGCAGGGGAAGGGGCACGGTGACAACCTGCAGGTTTGGGAGGTGACCCTGGCTGCCAGAGCAGGGAGCAGGCACAGCTGCACTGGTGGCTGATGCTCTCTGCTGCTGTGGCCTTTCCATGGCTGTGCAAATGGAAAATCCAATGAGGCTGACATCACATCACGTTGTCACCTCCTGTGAGGTTTGGTGTCAGGGCAGAAATATTTTTTTTCCAGTGAGCTCTTGAGCACAAACGAGACTCGCTTGCAGCTAAGGTCATTTTCTGCCACAGCACTGCAGCCAGGGCTGGCAGCTCAGCCAGGAAAAGATTTGGGGTACTTGGGATTCCCCCAGGAACAGCCCTGCAAGGAGAATCAGCCCAGCAGGACCTGGCAGAGGCTCAGGGAGCACCTGCTGAGGAGCCACCGTGGTGTTTGCTCCAATTTTGTGGCAGCTCAAACGAACCCTGGGCAACACCAGCTCCAAGGTGGATTTTCCCACTTCCACACCTCCCTCCAGCCTTCCTGCCCCTCTGCTGCACCCTGAAGTGCTCCCCTGCACCAGCTGCTCACACACTGTCTGCTTCCCCAAACAATCCCAAATTTGCCAAACCATGAGTGGTTCCACAGCCTGAGCCAAGGCCTCATGGAGATCTGATAGCTCAGAACTGCTGGAGCATCAATAGTCTCCAAAAAACTCAGTGTGGGGCTTGATTCCTTAAACCAAAACAATTCCAGGCCCTTAGCTTCCTAAAAATGTAGACCTATACAATTTTTAAATTGATTTATTAAGGATACACCTGTATTTCAGCAGCTGGTTCTTCTCCCCAGATCAAAGCCCCTTTCCCAAGCTGATCCCACAAAACCTCTGGGCATCAGCAATATTGGGATACAGGGCTGCTGCTTTGCTGCTTTAATATCTCAACTCACACAGCTCTTTGGGATCTGATTTATAACTATAGCAGAAAACCTTACTGGAATCAAAACTAATTTATAGACTCAGGAGGGGGAAAAAAAAATTGACGTCTTCTAGATCACACACATTGCTGTGAATCAATTTCCATTTTGTGCCCCTGGTGCAAGCTGGGTGAATAAATGCCAGGAGTAATGAGTTTGGAAACAACCAGTAACAAAGAAATGACAGTCACTAAAAAATCCTTCTCCTGCCAGGAAACCCCAAGTGCAGATTAAAGCAATTACCAAAACCCAGTGACGAGGCAGAGGAGATGGGGAATTTGAACAAGGAGCTGAATTTCTGTCCTTTTTTTTGTCTGTTTTACTTTCCTTCTCCAAACACAGCCAGGGAAAATGCTCAGTGCTCTCCTCCTCAAATGCTCCACAAGAGTTCATCATTGTTGGAGGGGGATGAACTGAGCAGCAATTTTGGGTGTGGGTGATGAGTGTCCCAGTGGTTTGAGGCAGGGAAACAAAAGGAGGGCAGGAGAGGGAAGGGCTGGACATGGAAAGGAGCAGCAGCTGCAAAGAGCCACCACTCACAAACACATCATGGGGTCACTCAGCAAACTCCAATTTCCTGCAGGATCTCTCTCCCCTCTGGTTGTTTCTGCCCTGTGCTGCTGCAGTTTGAAGATTCCCCTCACCAAAGGCGCCTCATCTCCCTCAACGTTTGAGCTTTGGGGGTGGCAAATGTCATTTCACAGCCAAATCCAGCTGGAGGAACCCCACGGCCACCTCCTCACACAGCAGCATGGGAAATGTCACAAAGAATCTCCTTTTTCACCACAAAAAGGGATGAACAGTGGACAAGAATTTGGTAGTGCTCTGTATCGACAGGAGCACAGCCAGCTGAGAAACACAACTTGCCCAAAAACCTGAAAATCATCCAAGTGTGCAGCCAGCCCTGCAGAAGGCCTGGCTGTCACCAAGAAGATGCTTTCAATGCCATCTGCTCTTCTTTGGAAGCCTCAGCTCCATGGGCAGGGACAAAACTCTTTGTTTATCAAACCTGTGCTCCCCAAGGCATCTCCTGGAGCTTGGGTTGCTCCTGGCTGTGCCTCCTTCACAGAGATTTCCACTCACAAAGAGCTTTGGGATACTCGAGGATGAAAAGCAGGGGGATGTAAAATCATTTATTTCTACTATTACCAAAGATTAAAAGCCAACCACAAAGCCAGGCTGACAGCAATGCTCTCAGGAACCGCCAGACATTGCTTCACTCAAAGAAAACACTGAGGTAATAATTGAATAAACTCACAAGAAGGTGAGACCCAGGTGAGATTTCACACACATCCCCCTCAACCCACAGCTTCAGGCATCAAAGCCCTCCCTGGAGAGGACACAGCCACTTCCAGAGCACACATCCCACGTGGGGATTATTTGGGGTTATTTCTGTCAACTTTCCAGAGAATTTGGCAGCTGGAGCCAGCGAGGCTCTGCAGCCAAGGATCCCAACAGCCCCTGATAAGGAGTGATCCTCTGACCACTGGAATCGCTTGATGTATGGAACTAATTTGAATTTCTGTATCAGAAATGCAAATTCAGCCCTGGGGCCATTCTCCTGGATGTGGCTGCTGGCACACACGTGCTCCAGAGGTGAGTTATATGGAAAATAAGAGCGAAACTAATTACTGGTCCCAGGCACTGAAGCTTTTGTTACAGTTCAGAAGGGAAAGAAACAAAAGGCTGGTATGAAAAACCACCAGGGTGACTCGAATTTGTCTTCCATTGAGAAAAGCCTGGCTAAGACAGATCTCCTGCATTCAGGGGAGTGAAAGGCAGTGCCAGGTCCCATCTGTCCTTGTCTGGCACAATGTCCAGAGGGGGGGATGTGGATGGGAGGAGGTGGGTGCCAGGGCAGGACTCTCCAAACCACCCAGTGATTCCTCACAGCACAGCTCCCTCCAGGGCTGGGTGCCCTGGGCTGCATAAAATACTGATGTGTAAAGAATTTGGAGAATTTCTGGGAATGAGCCAGGTTTTTTAAAAGGAGGTGGTGAGTTGTTCTTTGTAATACTGCATTTCTATTTTAATTTTCCTAGTAAAGAACTGATATTCCTAATTCCCCTATCTTCGCCTGAGAGCGCCTTAAATTTCAAAATTATAAAAATGATTTGGAGCGAGAGGGTTTACATTCTCCATTTCCAAGAGAAGCTTCTGCCTTTATTGGCAGACACCTGTCCTTCAAACCAGGATACTCTGGCAGCTGCTGAGGAGGGAATGCTCCTCACTGCTGCTCCCAGAAGAGGAAGGGTTGTGCTGCTGTGGCAGAAGGTGATGCACACAGAGCCCTGGGCATGATGAGCAGCAGAAGATGGGAAAAGCCTCTTCTCCTTCCCCTCACCAGAGTGGGCTTCGAGCACCTGTGGCTTTTTGGGAATGATGTGCTGCTCTGCATCCCAGGTGAGCATCACCTGCAGAACCTCTGCTCCTGCTCCAGCTCCTTCCACAGGGACACCCCACTCCACAGAGACAAAAACCTCACGTCAGCAGTAGGAAGCAGGGTCTTGCAAGCTCAAGAGAAACTTGTGGGGACTCCTAAACCTTCTTGGAAGTAATGGGACCAGGAGAATAAAGCAATATTCCCTTCCCATGCAGGCTGCCTTCAGGGAGCACAGCCAAACACCTCCAAGCAACTTCAGCAACAGACCAGGCTCAAGGAAATATGGAAGTATTCCAGTATAAGGCAAGGATGCAGAGCTAGCTATTGGGGTGAAACAGAACAAAAAACACCCAAGCCATCAGAGAAACCCACCAGATCACTGGTTTTATCCCCAGGATGGAAGATCTCTGCTCCAGGGCTCAGCCTGACGCTGGGCACTGCTCAGCTGGCACGTCCCAGCCCCAGGGTGCACAGCACCAAGACTCAGGTTCCCCTGAAGGTTTTCCCCTGCTCAGTCCTGGGGAAGAACTATAAAACAAAGGCTCATAAATTAATTACCTAAAAGAGCAGCAGAATGTTATTAGATACTTGGGAGTTAATTGCACTGCTGCTAATCGCATGTATTTTAAAGGCACCAGCAGAGATGTAATATGTAATTCCATAGGTATTCCAGAATAATTTAGCAATTTAATTAATTTCTGCTAATACCTTTTAAATCACCTGCCCACTTTTTCTCATGTTTCCTGAGGGAAAGGGGGAAGAAACTTTTCCAGTTGGCTAAATCTGTTGCAAACTCACTTTTGTTGGCAAAGACGATGTTTTATTTCTCAGTGGATTTCATTAACATTAGAGTTATCCCTGGGTGACAGGGTGGCCAAGCAAGACTGTGATTGCCTGCTCCTAAAATTGGAAGTCTGGATCAGGGATGGTTGAAATGTTTTGGACAGACTGTGATGGGCTGAGAAGATGGAAATGGAAATGATTTGTGGATTTAGGTCAAATTTGGTAAGCAGAGCCACGGGAAAACGTGGAAGAGAAATGTGAACAGCACCGGGCGCTTTATTCCATCTCCTCAAAATGCAAAGTATTGTTCAGAAAAAGCAACAATATCCCATTTCAGCAGGTTTGAGATGCAGGTTTTCTGTTTATCTCCTCATGCCTCCCCCCAGGGTCAGGCAGCTGAGACACACCCAGCCCTGGGGCAGCATTGCAGCTGGAAAAATGATTTATTTCCTTTGTGGGCCCACAGCCCAGTGAGAACAGGCACAGAGCCTTGGGATGGCACTTGGGAGTCCAGGGGAGGTGGGGCAGAAGAGGACACAACGATTTGGACTCTGTGAGAGCTGAGCCCCACCCTCCCCAGGCTGGCAAAATAGAGACCACCAGAAGCCATTGCTCTCATGGGGCTTTTATTGTCCGGCTGGCCCTCGCCTCCCACCCTGCTGCCCGTCCTGAGCCCCTCACCACCACCCACGCCTGCAGAGAGACCCCAGCTCAGCCCATCCCCATCCCAGCCCAGCTCATCCCCACCCCAGACACCTGTCTGGGGCAGCACAATCATCCCAGCCCATCCCATCCCAGCCACCTGCCCAGGTGTCTTGGCTTGCAAAGCAAGATGTGACCAAAAGTTTGTATTCTATCACCAGCTATTAAAAACCAGGTGGGGCAATGCTCTTTATCATTTCCACAACCCATCCTCCCTCCAGGAGATATCTCCTGTTCATGGCCATTCAGTCCCAGGGCATGGCTGATAAAATTCCATCATCCCATGGGAGATGCTCCAGCCAGGGGAGGAGCCAAGCCTTTCCT
>JANRGV010000052.1:7692547-7705672 GCA_024734035.1 Alethe castanea
TGGAGGAAGGGTGTTTACATTCTCCATTTCAGAGAGAAGCTTCTGCCTTTATTGGCAGACACCTGTCCTTCAAACCAGGACACAGGAGAAGAGGCAGCAGCACTGCACCGTCTCTGTGAACCCCAAACACAGCAGGGAGAGGTGTTTGGTACCCAGCTCCCATCCCACACCTGGGCTGTGCACTGATGGATGGACAGACAGCTCCTGGAAGTGCTTTTATTCCCAGAAAAAAAAAAAAAAAAACCATGGAAAGCCCATCTGTGGAGCACAGCACGAGGAAGAATACCACTGCGCAAAAGGGAAAGGAAGTGGAAAGGGAAAGGAAAACATCTTTCACTCTTGTGAACAAAACAAAAGCCTGAAATGATTCAAAACAAGCCACAGAGCCCAGTCTGGGAGCAGAGTCAGGGTGAGTCTTGCTCAAGTGACAGGAGCAGCTTGATCTGGGCTCTGCCAACACCCTGGGGTGCTCCTGTGGGTTCCTCATGGCATCAAACTGCAGCCTCTTCCCTCCTGCCTGGAGAAGCAGCCCCAAGATCTGCCCTCTGACTTCCATCACCACCTTCTCTCAAGTCTAAATACTCATTCATTTATTTTTTATGCCATTTTTATATTTTTTTGGTTAAAAGCTGCTATGCCCTACACTTGCTTGTTTGACTGAAGGAGAAACCCACTCTGTGCAAAGCCTGGCAGAAGTGCAAGGGAAGCATTTTCCCCGTGATTGACAAGATAAAGCCTCCCCATGATTGACAGGACAAAAGACTTTTGTTTTCAGTTGATAGGCAATGCAGTAATTTTCTTTAAACGGCATCTTTTCTGCTGAAGTCCTTCTGGAAAAAGCACAAACCACAGGCTGAACCCCATATTGAGCTGTATTGATCCCCTGCCCTGGGGAGGAGGCTGAAAGCCAATGACTACCATGTTTTCCATTGTCCAGAGCCTCAAGAACCCAAGAAAATCAAATATTTGAGAGCAAACCCCACTCCTGTAACAGACACAATCCCTGTGCAAACAGGAACATCTCACCCCATCACCCTGGGGCTGAGGAGAAAACAAATCCCTGAAAGCAAATCCTACCCATCCCTGCCTGTTTTCCTCTTTTCCTTTCCTCATCAGCTTCCCTTGTCCACCAAAAATAAAAACCAGTTCATGCCATGTGTGTCAGGGTGACAAATTCATGGTGGTAGATGTGCTGCACATCCCAAACTCCACAAATTCCAGAAGCCCTAACCCTGCAAACACTTGCATGTGGAGCAAGAAACTCAACCCAAGGTTTATTCTTCCCCTTCACAGCTGTGCCCTCAAAGAGCTGTTAAAAAGTGGGTGTCACCCCCTCCATGTCACCTTCAGGGCTGATAAAAAATGGGTGTCACCTCATAGATGTGACCTCAGAGGAGAGTGGGACACGAGCTTTGCTCCTGCTGCATCTCTGAACAGTTCCCAGCTCTCAGAATAAAAAACTCACCAGATTAAATATCATTTTAAGTGAAGACAAAACACACTGTGCAAAAATAATTTTAAAAATTAATCTCAAATAATTTGCTTTTTAAACAAAACTATCAGCTGCATTTCAGCCAAAATTAGGAGGCTTTTTAAAATTTAGAGTTTGTCTGGAGATTAAAATAAAATGCTGTAAAATGCTGCTGTAACCATTGCTGTGATAATAAGGAAGATGCTTTGCTGTGTTGTGAGTGCATAAGAGATCCTGGCACAATTAATTCACTTATCCATGGGTTATATCAGTATTTAGGAATATCAGTATTAGGAATTATATATATTATATATTATATTATATTATATATATTAGGTTATATCAGTATTTAGGGATATCACACAAAGTCATTTACCCCAGAGAAATCCCAGCACATTCACCTGGAGGGATAAATCTGAGTGAGAGCACAGGACAAACAACCCCAACTCTCAGAAACCAAACCTGAGCAGCACAACAAATAAAAACGTGCAGGTTTATCACCAAAATCACAGGATTAAAACTCATTTTCCTGAGTCACCACCCAGCCTGACCCTGGCAAGCAGCAGAAATCAGCTTTGTTTGCCAGCAGCAAAAACCAGAGGTGGGAACTGCACCATCAGCTCTGTGTGACCTGCAGCCTTCTCCTGAAAAACAACAATAATCCAGAAGCAAAGGAACAGAAACATTGTGCTTTGCCTGGGAATAATGGCTCGGGACAGGGGGAAAAGAGACACCCACGCCTGGTTAATGGCACTGCTGCTCTTCCCCAGAAGTTCATGCATATTTAAAAAGGCCAAGAGCTCCATTACTCCTCATTCTTACAATATCAGGAGATTCGAGTCCATCAGGGAGAGAAAGGCAAAGAAAGCATCACAGAGGGGGGAAAATTCAAAAATTCACTCAGGGATTTAATCCTGCTCCTGTCTCTCTAAAGGTGGGACGGGATCTCCAGCTTGAGGAGAATTTGGGATTTGGGGCTCAGGCTCTCTGGGAGGGCAGCAGGGATCTGCTCTCAATGTCCTCATTGTTCTCCCTGCAGAATCAGCCTGGAAAATTGTTAATTATGAACCAGAGCTCCCCCCAAAAGTGAGGAAAAGCCACCCCAGCTCATTCTGCTGGTTTGGGTCTGCCCCAGCAGCAGAGATGGTGGGTGGCACTTGGGGGGTTTTTGGTTTTTTTTTCCTTTTTGCTTTTGCTGACAACCAAATTCTTTGAGTAACTTTGTTATTTTTTTTGTTGTTTTTCTTTCTTTCTCTTTTTTTCTTTTTTTTTTAAGAGCAAAGCGGGGAAAAAAAATTGAATTTTGATCTCACCAGGGACCTGCTGGGCACTGGGAATGCAAAACCAGCAGCGCCAAAAATCCTTCCTGAGCAGCAGCAGCAGCAGCACAGACTCTGCCCTCCTCAGCCCCTGACAGTATTTTATACAGAATTCACTCTATTATTTATTATTTTCTGCCTGCCCACGCTGTCACTATCCACTCATGTAAAAAGGTGCTTATTTCTGTTTACACCATTAAAAATATGGGGGGTTTACACAATTAAAAATATTTTATGAAAATAAAAAATAATAAAAATTAAAAAGTACTAAAATAAAAAATAATTTCATATTCTCAAAATATGGAATTACTGAAATGCCCCACAGGTAATCAACCCAGCCAAGGTGAGACCACAGAACCCCACAACCTCACAATTTACATCTAATGAGAAATTTTTGAAGGAAAAGCTCTGATGCTGCTGCCCTGGCTCCATCCAACCCACTGCAAACCACCAGCTCCAAGTTTTCACCCTCATCCCTCCCCAGCCCTCAGCTCCATATCCTTGATTACCAACTCATTTATGCAGGAACCAAGAAAACTTCACAGCACAGAGACTAAAACATTAAAGCAATAAATATCTGGGTGTTTATATAAATCATCAGGTAAGTATTTTGGCCACAAATTGAATTGATTTTTTTCCCCCGCTTTGTGCCTGGCTCAGGCAATATTGATGGGGTGGTGGTTTTGTGCATTACAGGGATATTTTTTTTCCCTCTCACAGCCCCAGCCACACCATGAATACAGAGTTTTCCAAATGCTGAAAGTGAGTAATTTCACCATAAAATCATGGAATGGGTTGGGTTGGAAGGGATCTTAAATTCCATCTCATTCCAATCGTTCTCATCAATCTCATTCCCCTGGGCAGGGACAGTTTCTGGTATTCCAGCTTCTGGAATTCCAGGTATTTCAATTATTCCAAAGCCACTTCTCAGGGCTCAGGTGATGCAAAGGACTCACAGATAACCAGTACCAAAGTCAATAACTGCAGTTTGTGCTAGAAAATTTGTGTGTAAGCCTTGGTTTTGGGGATTTGTGCCAGATGAGTGGACAAAAACACAAGGTTTAAGGACAGTTCGAGGCTTGTGGTGCTGAAACCTGGAAAATTAATGGCACTGTCCTGCAGGTTGGGGAGATCCTCCGTGGAGTTTCATCCTTGCAGGTGGACACAGGGTGACAAAAGCAGCACTGCCAAGCAGTTCACCATACCCAAATTCAGACCAAAAAATAGGAATTAAGCAAAACACGACCCAGCTCCAGAGGGGCAAGCCCAGCCCCAGCGTTCCCATCCCACAGGGAGGCACAGACACTGAATTTCTCCGTGTCAGCTCTTTTTTTTTTTTTTTTAACCAGGGAAAAGCCAGCTGGAGCAGGAAGGGACAAAAAAACACTGCTTCTCCATTAATTTTAAAACTTATTGCTTCACACTGGTGCACCCACACGCAGCATGTGCAGCTCTTTTCTCTCTGCCACGCTCCAGCACCTCCTGTGTCTTTTGGGGCCAGGGTCCCACCACTGCTAACAGGGCTTTAATTCACTCTCACTAATATTTTATCCATGGTATTAGGTCATGTTTCCCTTTCCACTTGAAAGGCATCTCCAGCTTATTGGCAGCAGTGAAATTAATAGAGAAATCATTAGGCAGCATAAGGCTGGGGCCGTGCAAATCGCACGGCGCACGAGATTATTTCCAAACAATAAAATTAATTGGTGTCATCAGCCACGAGCAGAGAGCTGGCATTAAAAAACATGGAAGATTATTGACAGCCCTCGTGCCTCCTCATACATAAAACATTGGATGGCATGGTTTTATTTGGTTATTTCCTATGCATGAAGGCTCTCCCCTGTACGGGGGGCTGGAGCAGGCACAGCTGGGATGGAGATCCCGCAGCCAGGAATTGTCTGGGACCTCAGGAATTGGAACTGAGGCTTGAGATGAATTAAGCAGGCTGGTTTTCACTGAAAGTGGTTTCTTTTGGACACCTGGAATGCAGAGATTTGCCTGTTGCAAACTTCTAGGGAGTAAATCCTGCTCGGTACTGGCACGACTCATGTTCAGCTGAACCCTGAACCAAATATCCAAATTTCAGGTTTCCATTTCCCTGGGCTCTCCCATCCCACATAAACAGGAGCAGAGGATTTTGAGCTAAAACTGGAAGATTTTGGCCCTGGCTACACTATCTTCCCCTCAATATTCAAAAATTGCTGAAATTTTTGTAAAGCCCACCCACCTGAGAGAGGCAGATGAGGTGTGATCATCTGAGCAAAGCAGAGTGAGCTCACAGTTGCAAAAAAAACCCCAAAAAACAAAAAACAATTAATCCCAAGTCTTGAGAAGGCATGTGTGAATGTGTTTTGTTTTGGAAGAAAAAGAATAAATAGTAGCCTCAAGTCAGTATAATATTTATCCACATGCTTCACTTTGAAGTTGAGCCCTTGTTGGCTTCACGTGGTGTGTGCACACACTAAGGCTCCTCCAGAAGAGGCTTTTCTGAAAGCCCAGCCTTGAGCAAGGAGAAGAAAGGGAACTCTTCAAAACCAGGTACTAATGGAGAAAAATAAACCTCATCACCAGGGGAATTAGCACTGTCCCTCCCAAATCCAAAAGGGGATTTAAACAGCTTTATCACTGCACCTTCTGCAGATCTGTGGAGCAGCCTCTGAGCTCACAGGGCTGAATTCTGTGGCAGGAAAAGCAAACTGAGAAGAGCAGCCCAGTTAATCTCCAAGAGAAATCCCCACTCTCTTGGTTGCTGGCAGAAAGAGGAATTTCTCTGTCCTGCCTTTTCTCCCTGCCATCACTTGGATGCATTTCCAGGCTTGGCAGGAATACCTGGGGAGCTCCAGGCAGGGACAGGGACAGGGGACAGGGGACAGGGGACAGAACTGGGAAATGTCTCTTATCTGACCTCCCTTTCAGCTGGAGCACTCCTATTTACAGTCATGCTTCATTTTTCCTTAAGTGTGCCCTTGTTACCTCATTTACTCATTTATGTTTCAGAGGAGAACAGGGTAAAATGTGGATTTAATGGACCTGGAAATAGAACAGAGGAAAACCACAAGAATCTAAAGATCTGCTTGTTCTCCAGACAGCTCCCACCACCAGGAGCTTGCTGCCGTTCATTTTCATCGATTCTTCCCTCTTTACAAGCCTTCCTGTGGCAAGGCAGAGCTGGAAAATCATCTGGGGAGAGTGAAGTGCCTGAAGTCAAACAGGTTTGGGGCCATTTTACACTCTTTTAGACTTTTCAGGAGTAACTGCTGCAGCTCATGCTGAGACTTCACAGAATGCACAGCTCCCAGCACAGAACTCTGCTCCCAAAAAACTTTCTCCAGCATCACCTGCCAGCCCAAGTGGCTGCATCCCATTTCAGCTGCTTCCAGGTTTTCCAGCACTGTATTTTGAAGGTCCCTGGCACTGTGAAAACACAAATCCCAGAGCTGAGCATCCCTGCCCTGGTCTCTCCTTCCCTGCACCCAGGGCTTGTGGTCTGAACCTTCCCTTGCTTTTTTAAACTCTCCCCCTCCTCAAGGTGAGGTCTGAGGAGCTGCCAGGGTGAGGTGTGAAGGTTCAGGCTCTGCTGCTCCTCTGAAGGGTAACTGCTCTTCTGGGAGCCACTGAGGGAGGAGAGGCACATTAAAACCACACATCCATGGAATCACTGAGCTTGGAAAAGACCTCCAGGATCACCCAGTCCCACCATTAACTCAGCACTGCCAAGCCCACCACTAAAAGAATGAGGCAGGGGTTGTGCCCAGGGCTCCTGCAAGGGACAGTGAGAGCCCTTTGTGTCCCCAAACCAGCTGGGGAGGTGGCAGAGGTGCCCACAGCACATCCCCAGGGGGAGACTGGGGCTGAGGCACCCCTCAGTGAGCATAAGGATGTCATCACACCACAAGTGTCCCCTCCCCTGGCCACCTGTCCCACACAGAGCAGAGCCATGGGGATGAGTTTGGGCTCCCTGTCACAGCAACTGATCGAAAAATCAGCTGGGATCCAGCCAAAAGCATCTGCACTCCACAATGCACCCTTGGACTTGCTAGGGTCCATCCTAAAGGAGGAGATTTCGTGGTAGCCAAAGCCCACAGAGAGGGGAAACCCTCTCTCCATCCCATCCCTGCTCCCCTCTCAGCTGCCAGGCTGCAAACTCAGGGGAGGGGAAGCCAGACAGGAATAATCTGTAATTTTCCTCCAGGACCAGGTCCAAAGCTGACCAGTCTCCAACATTATGAACAAAACCTCCACCCTGGCATTTTTCTTACAGCCTCAGTCCTGCAAAACCTGCAATTACTCATTAACTGAGTTTTCAGTGTCATTTTCCAGGTTTTTATGGCTTTGGAAATGCAGAAAAAGCCTGAAGCATTGCACAAGTGCTCCTTTCTCACTTGAAAAAAAAAAACCAATCAAAACCTCCAGGAACAGTTTTACAGTAGTGCTGGTTTGAAAATAATTCCCTTTGAATTCACTAAAGCACAGCCCCTGAATTGTCTGCAAGTCCAGGCTCCAGGCAGGGAGAGCAGGTCCAGAAGAGCCAGGCTCAGGTCCCTTCCCTAAGGGACAGCCATGGTGAGAAGGCAAAGGATGTGGCTACAAAGAGCCACCCCAAAAACCCTGCTCTCTGCAGGCTTCAGGCCTGGACATCCCCAAAATCCTCAGCCCCACAATTTCCTGCAAACCCCTTTCCTGAGCTTCTTCTCCAAGCTTTGCACCCACGGCTGTCCCAGTTTACCCCCCAAAAAATCACATCTGGCAGAGAAACAGCCCTGTGGAAACATAGCCCAGCAGGATGCCAGGAAACAAGAGTTAATTAACCCTTTTCCCTCCTTTTCTCTTCCCTTTTCCATCTCCTGCTGGATTTTAGGATCCCCAGCCAGAGGAACAAGCACCATGTCCCAGTTTGGCTGGGATGGACAGGGAAGTTGTGAGCCCAGGACTTTTCATCAGTGCACAAATGGAATTTGCCAAGAGGCATTTTAAGAGTCAATTCTTCACACTCCAGTAATTAGAACAATATTATGAAGGAAAAAAAAAAGAAAGAAAAAAGAAGAGGGTGAGGGGGAGGGCAAGGAGCAGAGCTCCCACAGGGACTTGGCTGGTGGAGGAAAAGGGGCTGAGCAAACACCCAGAGTCAAGTGAGGCCCCAAGGCAAGAGTCCTTCACAGGATCCCTGCAGGCTGGACTTCAACCAAAACCTTCTCCACTTCCCAGCTCTCCATTTTTCTATGCTGGAGTGTTTTTACAAGAAATTTCTTATTTCCAGATCAAATATGGGGCTGATGAGCCAGACCCAGCTGCCTCATCAAGGTCAGGGGGGTTTTTCTGTTTGCAGGCAAGAACATCCTACCCAAGGTCCTGCTTCAGGCACTCCCAGTGAGTAATAAATCCCTATTCTTTAATGAAGAATAAATCTCTATTATTTTAATGAAGAAACAGACATTGAAATCTATTCCCACTGAGCACTGAGTCCCAAAAAATCAGATTCTCACAGAAGAGCTGTCATCTACATCCACAAAAATCAGAACACCCCAAACTGTTGCATCACTTGAATATACATAAATGTGTATATTCATATATAGATGTGAATATACATAAAACCATCTCCATTATAACAGGATGGAGCATCCCAGCTGAAAAAGGAAACCAAACCAGAGAAACCCAGATGCTGTGGATCCATCTCTGACATCTCCCTGCCCCTCCAGCACCCCACACTGGAATTTCCAGTGCACAGCCCACACAGCCAGCTTCACTGAGGGATTTCCAGAGGCCAAAATTTTCATTTTTTTAAAAAAAAAACTCATTTGCTGTGCAAGTGTGGCTGTGTGAGGCCAGCCTGGGAGCAGGGCTGGTGTGTGGGGCTCAGGACACTGCACAATGGTTACTCAGAGCTGCTGAAAGTGGGACTCAGCCAGTTCAATTCACATCTGCAGCGAGCTGTGATCTCAGCCCTGCTGCTGGAGCACAGAGGTCCCTTTGATAAATCTCTCTGTGCAGGCACTGCAGCACTATTTCCGCATGAAAGAAATATATTCAATTTTTTTTTCAATAATCTTCATAGTCCACTGGCTTGGAAGAGTGAGTTTCCCTCTCCTGTTGCAGAGTGCTGTGCTCCATCAGGCTCAGGTACAGGCAGGGCAGCTCTGGCTCTCCAAGCACTTATTTCAGTCACACAACCTCCAGTTGTTTTGTCTTTGATGTGTGCCCTGAGCAGAGTTTGTCACAGGGACATCACAGCAGAGTCTGCACTCAAAATCCTCCTTTTATTCTCAGTGCACTCTGAAAGATCTGTGTAATCTGTGTAAGAGGAAGAATCTTTCCTCTTTTTTTTTTTTAATTTTTCCTTGAGAAAACTCCACAAAGCTCTACTTTTGCATCCCTTCTCTGCAGGTTTTACATCAAAATGCACAAAATCAGGAGTTCACCTGCGTGGGGGTGACACCCACCACATCTCCAGGGATGCAGAGCATTCACAGCTGGAGCTGTGTCCCAGATGTGGGACAGCAGCAGCTCAGGGCACAGCTCTGCCACTGCTCCTCACCACTGCCTGGCACCAAAATTCTGCCCAAAAAACGAAGCCTTGCCCCAGGATTAGGATGGGAAACCCCACGTCACTTCCAGCCTGTTTGCACGTCGCTCCTTCCCGAGGTGTTTGGAGCCACTTTGCCCCAAAAACTTCAGTCCCAGGCTGTGGAATCCCCCCCATCTGCCAGGCAGGGAGGTGAAATCCCCAGCACAGCCCCTCCCACACGAGCCTCACTCACACAAGGACTCACTGCAAACATCAGTCAAGCCCACGCTGGCTCAGAAATCCCTAAAATGACAACCAGGAGAGGCCTGGGAGAAGAAATGAGAATCCCTGAGAAATGCCCCAAAGTGCAATGCCCACATCATCAGCTTCACCCCAGCTGCATTATGGCCCCTGTCCTGCTGCATTAATTAGGCTCTGACCCCTAATTAGCAGGAAGAGAATGATGTGGAAGAGGAGGGCTCTGGCTCACACACCATTAACACTGAGGGTGCAAATGAATTTTCTGCAGCATCACCATCTGAGGCTCATTAAGTGGAGCAGCCAAGCACTGAGGGTGAGCCAGGGATGTTGTCCTGAGGAAAGGATGTCCTGGTTTGGAGCCAGGCAAGGAAAAGCTGGAAAACAAGGGGAAATTGATATTTAAGATACCCTTGCAGGTGATCTTGCTCATTCCAGCTTCCCTTGGGATGTTTAGAGAGAAGTTTTTCAAAACCTGCTCCCAGCAAATTGCTCCTGGCCAGCCCTGGGATTATCACCTGGCTCCTCCCAAACACCCCAACACCCTGCAGCTCCAGGATATTCCTGGAATTTTCCACCCTTTCTGCCCTCACCATCCTCTCCACCCCTCCTGTGAGTGCATCCCAACATCCACATCCATCCTGCAGTGGGCAGGTGGGAGGAATCACAAAACCTACAGGGAGTTCTTGAAGAAATATTTAATTTCTGAAGGAAAAACAGGGAGAGGAAAAAAAAAAAAATCCCATATCTGGAAGCCCTCCAAGAACAAACAAGCAGCCCATTCTGACAACCAGTGGAACAAAATAGTCCAAGATGGTTTTTTCTTTCCCCTTTAGCTTTCCCCCATGAAGAAGTGTGGGAGGGAGCTGAGGAGCCTCCCCATCACCCCTGGTTTCTAAAGCTGTCCCTGCCTGGCACAGTCTCAACACCCTGAAGTCTCTCCAACAGGAGACTCAGAGGAGAAAAAATTCAGGGTGCAAAAGCAAACCTCACCAAACCCCCACTCTGCTGACACAGGTTCCAACACATTTGTGTCTGCACTGTTTATTTACTAGAGAATAGGAACATTTCCCTTCCTGGGAGTGACTTTGCAATGTAAAATAAGGATGTGGCAGGAGCAGGGCAGGGCCCAGCCTTACCAACCACAGCACCCAAATCCTGGCATGTCCTGGGGACACCCAGGCTCCTCCAGGCATCAGGATCTTTGTGCTCAGGTGTGATATTTCAATGTATGAACTTGTACCAGCTCACCTCTGCCCCAAGAAAATTCACAATTTCCTACAGAAGCTTCTTCTCCCTCTTTTTTTCACCCTGTTTCACAGGTAAGATGTTGTGCTCTGAGCACTGGGGGTGGTGGAGTTCAGCCACACCAGAACTTTCAGCCTGGCAGTTTCACTTTTTACTAAATCACCTTTACACCCACGTGTTCATCTGTCTCTAGAAATGTTAATTATTATTTGGCCTTGGGACAGGCTCATCATCAGACGCTGAGGGTTTTAATGAAGAAACAGAAGAGCTCGTTACAGAATAAAAAATTCCTTTTATTCCAAGAGTCCCTGAAGTGATATTAGCCAGGATGGATTTCCTTCCTTTCCCAGAGCACATGATGCTGAACAGTTAAGCTCAAGTGATGAGAGATCCACTCCCAGCACCAAGGCACACAAAGCCTGGCTTTGCCTGTTGGCATCTTGCACCCACAATGATGTTCACTGTAAGCCTCAAAAATCCCATGACATAATCAAGGAGGCTCAAATGAAACCACACAATATCCAGAAATTGTTGGATCACCCCCCACCCCACAAAAAAAAAAAAAAAACCAAAAAAAAACCAACTGGCATCTCCCCACTTTTTGGAGACACACTTGTAGGTGTCTTAACACCCACAGGTTTTTTTTCCAAAGTACAAAAAGATCCTTCTCTCCCTGATCTAGTGTCAAATTAACAAAAGGAGAACTCAGACAAATCAAGAAGCTACAAGGAAATCAATTTCATACACATTAAGGATATGCATTTATCCATGTCCTGATCAATACTTTGGATTCCAAAGCACTTCCATCACTGCTCGAGGCAGTGATGTGAGAGTTACAAAAATTCCTGCCCACACTTGTTTGATCTGAAACATAACACCCCTTAGTGTGACCCCTTGGAAAAATACTGGGGAAAGCAGCCAAGAAGGGGAAAAAAAAAAAAAAAAAAGGCAAAACTTCCCAGAATGAACATTTCTGGCTCTTTCAGTAAGCTGCACATCCATAAACAGTCTGGAGTTTTAAGTAGGGGAGAAAGGAAGGGGGAAAAGCAGAGAATTTGCCACAACTGAAAGCTGCTCCTGCAGGGAATACCAGAGGGCCACCAGCTGCTGGACTGTGGCATTTCCTTGGGCCCTGGAGGTGACACAGGGCCACCAGGGCCACTCAGGAGTGTCCCAGAGGTTCTGCCCTCAGCATGCAGTGAAAGATTAACTGGATTTTTTGTTGCCTAAGCAGGATTTGAGGCTGTGGTGCTGTTTCTGAAGCCCTGAACACCCCAAAATACCCCAGCACAGCCCTTTCAGCACTAATGCCCCAAGCAGCTGGGAAGATCCAGGCTACCAGGGCTAAACTCAGAGCAGGGAGAAATTATCAGGATTTGGAGCCTAAAAATGTCCATGTGGCTGCACCACCACATCCCTCAGGGCAAACATCACCCTGGGAATGGCCCTGGTACTGTCTGGGTCAGGCTTGGCTGGCCAAAAAATCTGTAATTCTGTGTTTTGGGGATGTTCAGCATGATTTGCTGGGCACACTGCACCTTCCAGCACAGCCCCACCAATGACCCCAGGAGCTGCAGGGTGATCCCACAGCACCCCAATTCCAAACCATAAGCTCCCAAACCCAAATGAACCCTAAAGCTGGCAAGGGGAAGGAAGAACAAACCCAACCCATGCTGCTCCAGTCTGCTTTTGTCATTTGGAGCTTTCACCCCAATGTCCAAATCTGCAGAACAAATCCAGTAAGGTCATTAAAACATCACCCAGAGCTCCTGCAGTGGGGAGTTAATCATCAACTTTTGCAGTCACAGCCCTGCACAGGCATCCAGGGCTGCCTTCCCCACGTTCTCCAACACTTCCCAGAGCTGGGGATTCTCCTGGCAGTCCCAAAAGCTCTGGGAAAAACCCTGGTGTGGGCACTGGGTGAATGTGTGGCTCCTTCTCCAGTGGGGTAAAAGCATCAACAACCCCCCAGGCAGGCAAGGGGTTAAGCGGGGTTTCTTCCATGCAATGACACAAAAATCTCGTGGCAGGCCAGTTACTCTACTGCTCCCTTGGGAATTTAAAAAAAAAAATAAATATATATATGAAGCATACACACCCTTTTTTTGGAGAATTCTCCTCCCTTCCCTCCCCACCCGCCGTGGTGACCCTGTGTCTTGGTTTGCAATACAGGATGTGATCAGAAATGTGCATTTATCACCACCTGTTAAACCAGGTGAGGCAGTGACCCTGATCTCTGTAGGAGATATTCTCTGCTAATGGGCCAGCTTTAAACCAGCTGGGGCAATCATCTTTATCTTTCCCACAGCCCATCCTCCCTCCAGGAG
>JANRGV010000052.1:7706559-7723631 GCA_024734035.1 Alethe castanea
ACTGTTATTCCTAATTCCCATATCTTTGCCTGAGAGCCCCTTAATTTCAAAATTATAATAATAATTTGGAGGGAGGGTGTTTACATTCTCCATTTCAAAGAGAAGCTTCTGCCTTTATTGGCAAACACCTGTCCTTCAAACCAGGACACAGAGAGACCTGAGATGCTCCCAGCTGCCACAGGATGCCCCTGGGCACTCAGCCAATGCCACAGAGCAGCTGGCACACTGAGCCACAACATGGGAAGCCCCATCCAGCTGTCCAGGGATTTGTAAAAATAAGAGGCAGGGCTGGGATAGGACACCCAGCTTGGCTGCCAAGAGCTGCTCTCCTCTCCCAGACATTATTGCTCCATGCACTCCACGGTGCAGGCAGAAAACACACTGCTTTTAATTTGTTCTTGGCTCCAGGAGGTCAGAAAAAAACCCCTGAAAGTCAAAATGAGAGAAGAGGAGCTGCTCCCAGCAGCAGCAGGTCACAGCTGGCACTGGGTTTGCTGCTGTATATCCAGAATCTCTGCAGTTTGCACCTTTCTATATTAATTCCTATAAATCCCTCCCTTTCTCTGTCCAAACTGTGCTAAAAAGGCACCCTAAAAATACTGCTGCAGGGCTGGAGGTTCCTACACGGTGTTGGAGATGCTGGAGGGAGGGGAATTCTCAGCAGAGAAACAGAAACCACCAACTCTCAGTTATGAATCCCTTAAATAACTCTGACAATGCTCTCCACCCTCCTGTCTGAAAGCGAGCAGAAAACTGAGTTTTCTCACTCTCTGGCAGCAGGGTGGGGTGTGACAGAAAGGGATGGGGGCAGCTGAGCCCCTCCAGGGCTGCCCCAGCCCATCCAAATGGCTGGAAAGTGGGAATCCCTCCCTTGGAAAATCCTCCAGCCACGCTGCTGGGGATAAAGAACATCCAGAGAGGAGAGGCTGGATCCCCCCTGAGCTTTCCAGGCCATCAGCAGGAAGGGAACACCTTTACACTGAAAAATTCTCTGAATATTGGAGCAGTTACTCCAGATTGAGGAAGGACATCCTTTGCTTGTGCTCTGGTTTCACTCCCACCTTGGCAGAGCCCCTGGAGCGTGCCAGGCTCGGGGCCACCTCCCCAGCACCCACATCCTCTCCCTGGCACTTCAGCCACACAAGAAATCCTCATTTCAGCCCTGCCCCAGCCACACATCAGCAAAAAAAATCTCAGCTGAGAGGAAGAATTGATCCAGACCCTGCTCCAAACCCTGCAAGGTGGGTGCAGATCTCTCTCCCCAGCCTCTGGACCAGAAGCAGAGTGGAAAACACGACTTTAATTTTAATCTCAGCATCTCCTCCTCTTTCAGCTGGCCTGTGAATCGCTTCCCTTTTTCATTTTTAGAACAGCAGCGTTTCAGATCTGTGGGGCAGGGGAGGGAAGACCTTATCTTGCAAAAGGAAAAAAGCAAGAACTTCAGAAGGAATTCAGGACGATTAAATCCACGTCAGAGAGGAGCGGGAGGGTAATAAATGGCACACTCCACAGGTTTATGAATATTTGAACTATATTTCTTAAAAAAAATTGTACATTACTGCAAGTTATTTAAAATGAGTAACTCCTTTTAATGAAGCTGGCTACCGTCATGCTGACTAATAGAGTAATAAAGAGTTTAATCCATATTTATGTGCATTTTATGTCATTACAGTTGGTGCCAATAAATTAGCAAGTCCAATAAGAGTTTGATTTTATACCATCACTGCTACTAAATGGGTAACAACACACACTACATGAGCACCAGCTTTTTATTTTATTTCTTTTTTTAAGAGCCAGGCTGTACTAACAGAGACTGGGCACAGCAAGGCTGCAGAATCAGACCCTAGTTAGGGATGAGGCAATATTAACTGGGGTTTTACTCCTGCAGCCAGGGAGAAAACACTTCTGCAGATGCCACTGGTGATTTATGGAGAGCTCTGAGCCACTTTAAAGGGATCAAATATTCAGAAATAATTCACATAACTACATGTTTTTGAAGGGGAATGGGTAGAAATACAGGCAGCAAACCTCTGTCATGAGACACAGCAGGATTGCTTAGTAACTGCACATGGGGAGAAGAGCTGGCTGGGAGCAATTTCAACTGGCCATGAGCAATTGGAAGTGGCCTTTGGGGAGCTGGGAGACCCTGCAGGTCGCAGGGAATGTGATGCACCCATTTGGCAGGAGCCTGAGCGTGCCCTTCCCCGACATCCCATGGGATTTTGGCTGGAGAAGCCCACACAGTTCACAATCCCATCTCAGCAGCTGTCACCCTGCTGACAGCAAAAAGCACCTTCCCAAGCTTAAAACTCAGTGAAGAAGCAGAACCAGGAGCAAAGCTGGACTTGAGGAGCCCACGGGTAGAGTTGGAATTGGGTCCATCATCCCCATGGCAGCTCCTCTGTGCAGAAGCCTTGGCTCAGGAGCTAAAAGAAGGGCTGGAAACCACTCACAATAACAGCTGGGCAAGGCAAGACTGAGGGACTTCATTTTTTTTTTTCTCCATTTTTTAAAATTTTTTTCTTTTAAAGCACCAGTGGTTTTCTAACTCTAAAAAACCCCGAATATTCAAAGCCCTTTATTCAGAGGTTGGCACCAAGTCCTTGCCTTTCTCCTGGGTAATTGCACTCCAGCAATCCCAAAAGCTGCTGGTAATTGCTGTCCCAGTGGCTTTTGGAGGAATAACTCTCCCAGTAGCATCCAGAAAGGAAAACACCCAACACCACTCCACCAATGCCTCTCTGCAATTAAATGTTAACTGTGTTCCATCAGAAACGCCTCCTACATGGTCTAAGTGTCTTGTAACCAAAAAAATACCATTGAGCTGAGGAGTGAATAGCTCCAGGAAGAATTTTTGGTGTGTGAAGTCTGTGTTTGGCCAGTGGGGACGTGGATTAGAGACTCCTTCTGCTCTCACAGTGACTCAAAACGGAAAAGGAGCTCTGGTCAGCAGCAGATTTTTCCCTGTTTATTTGCTTTGCCACTGTTGAACACAGATCTGAGGATAATGTGGGAATGAAAGGTGGTGAAGACAATGGGAATGTTTTGACAAGCTTCCAGAGGGATTTAGGGTGGTGCAGAGCTGCACAGCTGATACCTCCACCAAGCTGATAAAAAAAAAAATTAGCTTTTTGTACAGAGAGTCCGTGCTTCCCACATTTTCTATGGTTGGTTGAGGATGACGACAACATGAAAAGCACCATGCAGGCAATAAAATACATTTGTATATCTTGGAAGTTTATGCCACAGTTCTTTCCCAAGTCTCCTAAAAAAACAGATTGTCCTGAGGAAAGAGGGGGTGGCAAATCACCTCCCCAAGTCCCCAAGCTGAATGCACCCCCAAAAAGTGAACAGGGGGAGGGAAGAGCTGTTCCCTCAGCAGAGCAGGAGGGAAAGCAAACTGTGCTCATCAGCTGATGTGTTCCAGCAGTGTTTAACACCAGGCCCTATTAACAGGCATCAGAGGCAATCTGAAACTGCACAAAGCAAGAGACAATGTGAGGATAAAGCAGCATTTTAATTAGCAGCAGTTCCTTCCCCAGCCCAAAAGGTTCCTTCTGTGCATTCATATTCCCAGAACAACAACTGCCTTCTTGTATTCCATAAATCAAAAAAAACCTCATAAAACAAGGCACTGCAATTGCACATTCCACATAATGGTCCAGAAATAAATTAGGCAATAAATATCAAATAATATATCCCCATCAGCAGTGAAAATCTACTCCTTGGATAATCAGAAGGGAAGATGCCTTCCAGCAGCTTGTGTCTGGCAGCTCGAAACAGGTAAAACAATACAGAGCTTTAATAAATCTTTTATCACCTTTTCTGCTGAAGAATATAGCAATTGTCCTGGGTAATGGCTTCCCTGAGCCCTGTATCCATCAGCCCTGATGCAGTTGGTGTCAAAGCCAGGGGATCAGAACAAGAGACACTTGTCAAAACCAGGCACAGTTTTCCTTGTTTTTGGTGCCAACCATCACTTACAGCAACACATTTCTGAGAAGCTCAGGGCACCCATTTCACCCTGCCATGAAACTCCCCGACCCCACAGACACTCACTGGCCACGTGACAGAAATCAGAGGTGATTTCAGCAAAGTTATTTTGCTCTGCAGAGGTGGCAGCAGATGGGGAAGGCCTGAGAGAGGTGTGGACCGAAAACCACGCAGGCCACATCCTTTAGAGGCTGATCCCAGAGAGGTTTTAATCTAAAGCAGAAAACTTGAAGGCTTGGTCTCCCTTCAACAGAATCAGAATCAACCCCCAAATGCACTAAAACAACCCCAGAATACACTGAGGATGCAGCAGAACCCTGAATACACCACAAGTACAGGGGAGCTGCTGCCCAGTTCTCACAGGCTGCTCAGAAAACCACAAAACTTTGCGTTTTCACCCCAAACCTGGAGCACAAAGCCAGGGAACAGCCCCAGTGCCAGGCTCAGCCCTTCCCAGGAGTAACCCTTACCTTGCCGAAATCCCGCACATCAAAGAGGTCAAAGGGGTCAAAGAGGTCACTGTTCCTTAACCCAAACTTGTCGTGGCACACTTTCAGGAAGGTCCGGATGTTCTTCAAGCACAGAAACTGGGGGAGAAAAGGGAGAAAAGGAGAAGTGAGCGAGACAGAAATTCCAGCTGAGATTTACTGAGTTAAATACAAGGCAAGCGAGCAGGGACTGAGAAACTCTTGCTGCAAAGGCAGGCAGTTTGTTTGTTGTTTCTGGGGATGTCAGACTCAGGGTGCCCTGCGAGGGCTCCTGTGTTCTCAGCTGCACACCAGGAGCACAACACCCCTTTGAAAAACAAGTTTCTCCCAAGGTAACGTTGAGAAAGGCTGCAAAACTCGAGCCAGGACATTTTCCTTTCAAGGTCGAAGGCAAATATAAATTACAGCTGATGTTCCACAGAAGCCCAGTGTTGAACTTTTAACCATTTCCAGCATGATCCCGTTTGGTTCCCTACAGAAGGGACACGTGTTACAGCAATAGGATAAGGGGGGATGGCTTTAAACTGGCAGAGGGCAGGGTTGGTGGGATATTGGGAAGGAATTCTGCCCTGGGAGGGTGGGAAGGCCCTGCCCAGGGAAGCTGGGGCTGCCCCTGGATCCCTGGAAATGTCCAAGGCCAGGCTGGACAGGGTTTGGAACAAGCTGGGATAGTGAAGAGTGTCCCTGCCCAGGGGTCAGATTGGATGATCTACAATATCCCTTCCAACCCAAACCTTTGGTCATCCAGCAAGGCTGACTGGCAGAGCAACATCAAGTTTCTCTTTAAAAAAACCCCTGTCTTTGGCTATAGCAATAAAATGTTGTTTATCCTCAATCATCATGGATTCCAAAGCCTGAGGACTGCAGAGGGTCTTGCTCCTGAGGCAGCAGAGGGGATGAAGAAGAGAAAAAATAAAAAACTCCTTAATTTTTGCAGCTGCATCACCTACACCCTTCATCTGCTGAGCCAGCCAATAACTTCCCTTCTTTCTTCATCCTCACTGCAAAATACCTTCAATTTATCTCTGTATCTTTGGGCAACTCTTCACTTTTTTCAGCTAATTCCTAACAAAAATGTGAGAATCCTAAGGAAATCAATCCACTGAGGGGGTGAATCACCCCCATGTGATCAGGCAGAGGAGCCAAGCTGCCTTTGGGTGGATTCCCTCAGCCTGATTTTGTCACAAGGCACCATCTCGGCTCCCCCAGCTGCCATCAAACACACACCACCTAAAGACACCGCTTGCAAACTTCACCCAGGGTTCAAAGCAAAAGAAAATAGCTTAATTTTCTTTTAATTAAAAGAATCAAAGCAGAGTCTTTGGGGCTGTGGTATCTCCACAGACGCGGCCTCGTTAGCGCTGCTTTGGGGATTAGACACGAGGTTTTCCAGCCATGGATTAGCAAAACCCCCTCATTAACAGCAGGCTGAATCACCCACACAAAGCAAGAAATAACCTCTTACCCTTCTCCCCCCCATGCCAGCAGAGCTCCCCCAGCACAGGAGGTGGCACAGGATAGTCCCATCCCATCCCAGCACGTGCCAGAGGCAGAAATTGAAAACAAATCTGGTTTTCTAGGGCATTCCTCTACCTCACATAAACACTGCAGTAAATATAAATGTCTAGACTGGGAGGTTTTCTGGTTGGTTGTTTTTTTGGGATTGCTTTACAGGCTCTCTTGCTGACACAGGTTATTTCATAACTTTATCTCCTGGGTCTGTGCAAGAATTTACACCCCGGGCTGCATGTGCTGCAGCACTGCAGTCCCATCGATTCCAAAGTTCCAGCGTGTGCTTATTTTAAATCCTTTTAAGCCTCCAATTTTGAAAGTTAATGGCACAGGGTACAGCCACAATTACACACAGCAAGATGCAAACTTCCTCTGCAGAACTGCCCTGCCCTGCTGCAGCATTCCCTCCCCAGCTCCTGCTCATCCCAGGCTGGGCAGCACCAAATCAGAATCACAGATTGGTTTGGGTTGGAAGGGATATTCAGGATTATCCATTTCCACCCACCTGCCATGGGCTGGGACACCTTCCACTATCCCAGTTTGCTCCAAGCCTTGTCCAGCCTGGCCCTGGGCACTTCCAGGGATGGAACAGCCACACTTCTCTGGGAAACCCGTGCCAGTGAAGGAACCAAAGGCCAAAAGTGCTGCTGCTCGTCAATTGAGATGTGGAAACCACCTCACCACAGCTGGTAAACGAGGAGCCACAGTGGCAGTGCCCTCCTGCAGCTCTGGGTGACATCAGCAAAGAGCCACCAGCCAGCCCCTGAGTGCCAGCAGGTGACAAACATCGAGGGAAAAGCCCCTCATCTATTTAAAGAGCTGCTGAAAAAGGCTTGGTCAAAACACAATAAACACAATTAACCAATTAACCTGCTGCCTGCAGGAAAAGCCACACCTGGGGATGATAGTGCAGGTGGGTTTCACCCTCACCCTTCCAGCACCACAAGTCCAGGTGGGGACACCCAGCTGGGTGTTGGTGGCACAATTCACTCCTGGCACCTTTCCTGTGGCCAATCTGCAAAGTGTCATCTCGTGCTTTTTGTTGTTTTGGCATTTCGAGGTCGCTGCTGATGGAAAATGATGAATTCTTGGCTCAGGACTGTTAAAATTAGCTCCAATTTAACGTGGGCTGTGCCGAGGCCATTTTATTCACCAGTCAATCACACCTTTGGACAAGCAAACATTTCACAGGAGGAAAAAAAGAGAGAGAGAAATCAATGCTCTCCAAGGGTTTATTCTGCACTGTCAGGCCCAAAATCAGTGGTGTCATTTATCTGCTTCCAGAGAGGCTGGTGCTGAGCAGAGCCCTGGGATCTGCTCTGGTGCAAGGGAGCACCAATAACACAAATTCCCAGTCCTGCCACTGCCCTCCTGGGCATCCAAAACAACCCTGGGAGCCACCCAAGGGCACAGACACCGTGCTCAGCTCTGGAAACAGACCTGAGAGCACAGAAAATTCCATGGCTATGATGGAACAGCCACAGAACAAATCCTTGGGAGGGCAGAACATCCTGGGCACAGCAAAGCCCATCAGAGAGAGGAGTTAAAGCCAGAGGGAAGAGCTGACTGGAACAGGGATGGGATTGTGCCAAACAGAGCAAGAAACTCATCTGGTAAAACAAAACACCTTGAAGCCTGGTAATAGATAAGAGAAGGGTGCTCAGCTCTGCCCCAGCCCTTGGAGGGCTGTGAAGAGGCAGCACTAGAGAGAGGCAGCAGAAGGGCCCCATCACCTGCACTCGGTTTCAGAAGGGCTCTGCTTATTTTTAACCACTCTGCAGAGTCATAAAGTGAAGAAACTGCCCTGAACTCCCACTGGGAGCCCTTGGCCACCCTCCTGCACACAGGGTGGCCAACAGCCCAGTGCCTGGGAGCTCCTCTGCAGCTTCTGGGATGCTCTGTCCAAAAGGAAGTTTTCCTGATTTTCTCTCTTTTTACTGAATTCAGTGAGTTTGGAGACTCCTGGGATGATCACAGCATGTACAAAGGGTTGTGCTGCTGAGTTGTTGTGCTGCTCAAACTCAGAAATGCACTGGAGGTGCCTTCAGGGGAGGACAGAGGAGGGATAATTTGGAGCTTGGGCTGACTGCCCTTTGCACAGGGCCACTGGGAGCTCAGCAGGGACGTGCCCAGCCACCCCAGGGCAGGCTGGATGTTTCTGCTGCTGGAAACTCCAGCTCTGGGGGCTGTGGGTGACTCAGGCCCCCATTCCTCCTCACCCCCCACTTCAGGGCCCTCCCTGCAGTCCCTGAATGACTGGGCACCCCTGGCACCTGCTCTGACAAGGCAGGAGCCATTTCCAATGCAAATTCATCAGAAAGAGCCAACTACTCCAGCACCTGGGATGGGCTGCAAACACAACCCAGCCCCAAAGGCTTGAAGGACACACATGCTCCGGACACCACCAAAACTGCTCTGGTAATGGAAAAACACAACCATTTTGGTTGGAAAAGACCTGTAAGATCGAGTCTGAGCATCAACTCAGAGCTGCCAAGCCCTCCACAAAGCCATGTCCCTAAATTTCACGTCCATACCCCATTAACCCCATCAGGGATGGGGACTCTGTTGCTTCCTGGTGATGGCAGAGACAGACAAAAAGCTGGAGAATGCAGCAGCAGCTGCTCAACAACCAAGCAGAGATCCCAGGTGGGGTCTGGAGGAGAATCAAAGCAGCTCCTGCTCCTTCCACTTGGGATTCTCTGATAGACTCGTAAAAAATGCCATAAAACACAAAAAATGGAAAGAATGAGGAGGACAGTTTTGCCTCATCCAGCTCCTCTCCACACCAAGGGCTCCCCAGGACAGTTTTGGGACAAAAAATTAGTCACAAGCACGAGTGGAGCTCACAGACCCCCCCAGCATCTCCAAATCTCCCGTGGCTTTGTTCCTCCTGGCTTTGTTCCTCCCCAGCTTCTCCTCATTGTCTCTGGTGCAGAGGCAGCACAAAACCTCTCTGCAGAGAATTCCCCTCTGCATTTGGATTCAACTCGCAGCTCATCAATTACTCCAGATGGACAGATTAAATTTCAGGTTGTTGGACAGCAGATTTATCTATTGAGAAGTGGAGAATGAAATTATTTCTCAAACAGTTTAGCACTATTATTTCCTCCCCCCCCATCCCTTTCAAAGCCATTCCCATTGCTGAGCGCTCCAGGGCTGGGCAAATTCCACTTAAGGGAGGATGATTAATGAGCCTGAAACACTGATGAGGGCTGACCTCTCCACAGCTTCTCCTTCTCACATCCACTCACAAGCACCATTTATCCCTAGGAAAGCACCTGAGGGAAAGCAACCATGGATTTTAGCAAACACCCATAGCAGGGCACAGGGAGGACTGGGGGAAAGCAAACCTACAGTAAGAAAAACTTCCCAGGGAGGAAAATCAGCCAGAGCTCAGAGGGGATGAAAAATTCCTGCACAAACTCACCAGGAGCTTCCACCTTGCCCAAGAGAAGCACACGAGGGTCCAGCAGGTCCTGCTCATCCTCACACATTCACTTATCATCAAAGGGACAAAGATCCCCCAGCTACCCCCCAGGAACTTCCCATCATGGTCTGTGGGCTCTCAAAGGGAAGAGGTCTCTCAGTAAGCAAAATAAAACTCATGAACTGGAAACCAGGATATGCACGGAATTGTGAAAAAATAATTCAAAACTATAAAGTAAAAGTAAAATAGAGACTCTGGAGTAATACCCAGAGGTCCCAAAGCTCAGCCCTAGAGGCAGAGGACACTCAGAGGGGGCTACTGTCACCCTGCCAAGCCCAGGGCTCCAAAAGCTCATCCTATTTTATGCAAGGGAAGTTTTCCTGGCACCTGAACTCCTCATGAAGACTGCCATGTTCATGTCCATCATTACATGGGGAAAAAAATGAAAAAGCAAAAAGAAGGCTGTAAGTGTGGCTAAACCCCCCCCCATCCACCAGGCAGCTGAGAGTCCAAGATAACGCAGGGCTGGAGGAGGGGACCAGGACCTGGTGACATCCGTGAGCCCAGAGGAGGGAAAAGATGTCACACAGATGTTTGTGTGCTGAGAGGTGACCTCCCCAAAACCCAGAACCTGCCCCTGGTGGCAGGGCAGGCTCTGAGAGGCCGTGCCAGGAGCCAGCAGATCCCACATTCCCTGGGCTCCGTCCGTCTGTCCATCCAGGGATCACCCACGGCACTCAGGGGCTCGACATGAGAGGAAGGAAGCTGCAACTTCCCGAAGAAAACGCTGGGGCTGCCACTGCTGACAGTATTTCCCTCCTTTGTGGAGCCCTCCCGGGCCTGCAGATGCTGGGAAAGCCACAACCATTAAGGTTTTATTTAATTGCAGTGCCTGGGAGGGTTTCACCCATGGTGCTTACAAGGGCTGAAATCGCCCCAGCCACCCCAAATCCAGCGGGTCCAACAGGTTCAGCACTGCTCCAACCCCCCCCAGCCACAGGTCTGAGGTTTGTGTATCCCAGAATCTTCCCACTGAGGTTCTGGAAAACCCCAATGAAATCCCTGTGTTGCTGATTGTATTCTAGAAATGGATCTTTTAGGATATCTCTGACAGCCAAGCCCAGGAATCACAAGAGTTTCAGGCAAAACCAGGTGGGCACAGCCCCCCTCTGCCAGCCCTGGTGTCCAGCAGCTCTGGGGGATGGATGGCAAGGCAGGGAGCAGAGATTTGCACCCCTGAGTGTGGGAAAACCACCAAGGATCATCCCCCTGCTCCACAGCAGAAACCCAGAAACTTCCAAGGCTCATCAGTGCCACAACAAATCCACCCAAGGTGGTTCTTTTGGGCTTTCTCACAGAATGCAGGAATCTCAGGCTCCTGCATCCCAGATCTGGGTGTCTCCAGAGCAGACTGGCAAATCCAGGCTGGGCTTTCCTGAGCAATTAAATCTGAGGCTGCAGCAGGCTGGGAGCAGCAGAGCTTGGAGGCATTGCTCAATCTGGCCACATTTGGCATCCTGAATGAAGAGTTCCACACTCCTCAAACCCAGCCTTTTCCTCTTCTTGCAGCTCCATCAGGGGAACTCAGTTTATAAAAGGGGGAGGAAAGGAAAAAGAAAATGGAAAATAATGACAAAAGAGATGTCTTAGCTCATGCTATTGCTGTGAAGTCCTAACCTCGTGTTTGCCTCACCCAGGATCACACTTCACTCCAAAAACACGACCACAGATAAGAGATGGGACATGTGAAAAATAAATCCTGATGAGAGCAGATGAAGGGATGAGATAATCCATGCGTGGGAAGGCTCCTGCAGAGCAAACTCAAAACATTTGGGCCAACCCAAAGCTCTGAGACAGGACTTGACCTGAACCATGACAATCAAATTACAACGGAGCACTCAGCTGCTCTTGAGGAAAAGGAGGGATTGCGAAAGCCCAGCTCGAGTTACCCTGCAGTGCTGCTCTTCCAGGGAACTTCCCAGGCAGGCACTGTCCTGCTGCTCCTCAGGCTGGAGCAGGGAATGGAGCCCTGGTGGACTTTGGACAGGCCAGTGATGAGAAAAGCTCTGGTGCAGCTCTCAGATGAGTCAATAGCAGCCAAGTCAGCAAATCCAGCCTTGTCACGTCAAGCACTCGGTGCAGACTGCAAGCCTGGGCTAATTCAAGACATTCCCACAACTCATTTTTGTCTCTTTAAAACCAAGCTGCCCTGAAAAAATGGTGAAGAGCCAAGCTCTGAAAGTTTTTGTGAACAGGGTGGGATTGGAGGGTGTCTGCAACAGGGGACTCCAGTGGCATTCGTGCAAAACTGTCTAAATAATAATCAAATGTGCAAGCTGAGCTAAAAATCTTTATATATCAGTTATAGAGCAGTCCCATAGAGTAGATTTTAAATACTCATTGATATCTGAATGTGTTCAACACCAGGTTGGACAGGGCTTGGAGCAACCTGGTCTAGAAGAAAGTGTCCCTGCCCATGGCTCCAATGAGCTTTATGGTCCCTTCCATAAAATCTGTGATTCTGTGATCCCAAAGCACCCCTGAGCTGATGTTAGACAGAGGAACTTCCTCATTTCAGGGCACACAGCAGCCTCACTGCAGACACTGCTTTCTTAAAACATCCCAAGAAATCTGATTTTAGAAATTCTGCCATCACACCAACAGCATGCAATCTTCCATCATCCAAAAGACTTTTCTGGGAAGAGCTTGTATGGCTGCCATGGCATTATTCATCCATCGTGGGTAAAATGCAATTTTTCTGTGCACAGTCACGGGGTGGGGTGACTCCTTCCCAATTAGCTTCACATCACTTTCACAAAGCCTCCAAAATTACAACTGAATGTGTTGCTTTCCTCGGAGCAAGAAGTGCCAGGGTACCTGCCAGAAGGCAGAGCAAACAAACTCCTGAAACATTCATCCCACAGAGCCCAAGCAGGGCATCACCCACAGGGAAATCACCACTGCAAAGCAAAAATCTCAGCCAAGAAAACCATTGACAATGCCAAGTTTGTCTCAGCTTTTACCTCTGAAATGGGTGGCGGAGGAAATAAAAGCCTGGAAAAACTGCAGATGTCATGGTGCAGTGAGATTTGCAGAGCCTTGTCCAACAGGCAAGGCCTGCAGGGGATGGTTCAGCTGCCAGACCCCTGGAGCAGCAGAGTTCTGCATCCCAGGAGATGGAAATAACTCATTTTTGGTGACACCAGGGCTGGGTGACACCTCCTGGGTGCTGCCCTGGTGCCAGCCACCCCCAGAGCCCTGCTGAAAACCAGGCCAGTGGGTTTGCAGAGAAACAGCCCTGAAACATCACCCCAGGGGAAGGGATGGCATTTTTAGAAGCAGACAACAAATTCTCAGAACATTTCTCTTAATGGCACCAGGTAATGATGCTGAAAGACATCCCCCAGCTCCTGCCTAGAGAAGGAATTAAAACCACAACACTTCTCACATTCTGGAGAGCTGCTGCAGACCTGCACACGAAATCAAGCTGCATTTTCACAAGACTGAGCCCAAAATGTGCTGTTTAACAGGTCCCTGGATGCTCGTGGCAGCACACCAGGGCTCTGTGCTGCCATCAGCTCCTCAGGGCAGAGGTGATGAGCAGCTCAGCCCCTTCTCCACCCCAAAAAGCAACAGAAATGGGGTCGTGGGATGGCCCTAAGCCAAGCAACCTGTGCATTGCTCCCCCAGCATGAAAAACTCTCCTGTGCCACAGCACCTACAAGCCAGACCTGGCCTGGGGAGGGAGCAGCCCCTGCCCAGCAGCTCCCCTGAGTGATGGGAAGAGCTGGGCACCAATCTCCAGCTCTGGGGAGCTGAAGCAGAGGCTGGCAGAGCTGGGGAGAGCAGCCTGGGGTGGCTGTGCAGTTATCTGAGGATGGACAGGCAGCCCAAAGGCCCTGGGGGTCACTCAGGGCTTCTCCCTCTCCTCAGCTTGAAATAATGAATGGTTTTGTTGTGTTTCAGTACTGGGGAGAATAAGCAGTGCTGGGAGCGGGAAGGGATTTTGGTAATGGCCACGTTTAAACCCAGGCTGGGATGAGCCCCCTGCACTGCACCTTCCCCCCAGGAATAGGAAAATGTCAGGGTTTCCAATGATAAACCCACAGCTGGGTGCTCAGAACTCCTCTGGCATCAGGAGAAGCTTCCATGAGCCCCTACCAGACTCCAGAAAATTTCAGAGCACATCCCAAAATCCTACTTGCCCAAATATATCAACCCCAAACCCATCCCTGTGTCCAGGAGAGGAAAACCCACCCACAACCACAGGCACAAACACCCATTTTTCTTTCCCCCTAAAGCACTTGTGCTGCCCTGGGCAATTTGCATTCAGGGTATCAGTTCCTCTCCCTTTCAGCACTGCAAGGAAATCAATTAACTGAAGAGTAACTGTAAGTATCACAAAGCTTGGGAGGCCGAGACAGGAAATGTGAAGGTTAACCATCATATTTAATGTAGGCACAAGATAAAAATCAGAATGAACTTTGATCAGGGGGAGGATGAAGAGGCCACTGGCATTACTGTGATGTTGGTTGGTTGGGTTGCTTTTTGGTTTGGTTTTTATTTGAGATCAGAGGCTCTGTTATATCTGCAAGATTTCAATTAAGCGTTTTCACCCCTCGTGGAGGAAAGGGAGAGGTTTAATTCCTGACTAGAGAGTATCAAGGCAGGTGAAAAGCACAAGAGCCATCACTCCTTGACCCTGGCACAGGATTTGAGAGGAAACCCTACAATTGTGGGAAGGATGCTCTGAGCCCAGCAGAGGCAGGGCTGTCCTAAAGCAGCCCCAGGAGTGATTCTGCACCCAGAACCTTCCCTGCATGTGCCCAGCACAGCTCAATTATCCCAGCTCACACCACAGGAGGAAAACAGGCAGCAAAAAGAAAATCACTTCCTATTTCGAGTTGGTTTTTGTTGCAAGGGTGGAATTTCATGAGAGACTCCAGCCAGAATTGAGTCTGGTTCTGGGAAGTTCCCTAGAGCTTCAAGAGATTTGTTACCACCATGAATTAAAGATCTTTCTGCAGTGAGCAGTGCTGAAATTTTGGCCACAGACTCCAAACCTCTCTGGATTTGGGCACAACCCTGTCCCTGACCTCTCCTGGATTAAACAAGGGGAGCTTCATTTCTGACCCAATTTATTTCAATCTCTCCTTGAGAATGTGACTATTTTACCTTATCTGGAAGATTTTTTCCCCCTCCCTTCCCAAGCTCCAGAGGTAAAATTTACTGCCACAGCAATGCAGAACAGTTCCTGCTCTGCATGATAAAAACAGGCTACAGAAAATTAATCTACTGGCTACTTAATTTGTAAAGCTGCTTAAAAAGGTCAGGTCCCCAGCTCATAAAAACCACCACTGAGAACAGATCCCAGCGATTACGGGAAACAAGGCTCTGGATATTTATATAAATTAATGCTTGGGGAGGATAACAAGATAACAGGACCCTCTAATTTAACACCCACATCCCATTCCTGGCAGCTCCCAACTCTCATTTATTACAGTAACACATCAGGGGTGCACCCAAAGCTGGCACCTGGGGCTAGAGGGGGTTTGAAATCCTCCCAAAATCTCCTGGATGCTTTGACTGAACAGGTTCCAGATCTATATTCATATTTTTGGAAGGCAAGTCCTACTTTCTGAGCCAGGCTAACAGGGGCTAAACACACACAAGCAGAGAAAAAATTTTATACTTTTTATCCCTTTTTTGTTTCTCTGTTTAAAATAAGGAAGAACATGATTTTGTATTTTGTGAGGGGGGTTTTATCTTTTCAAACTAGGCTTTGGTAAATTGTTTAATGGGAAGTTTCATGTGGGGATTAACCACAAGCACCAACACTTTTGTAATTCTGCACTGATTTTCACTCAGTTAAGCAGGGAAACTCCACTGGAAAACCTCCCTGTGAGACAATGGGAAAATCCAGGTTGGCTCTCTGGTGGCCAGCCCTGCTTCCCTCCATTCCTGCACTGATTTGGGTTCTGTCAACCCCAGCTTTTCCCCATCATCATTTCCTCTGGAACAACCTGCTGCAGTGCAAGGTGTGCCAGGGCAGAGCAGGGGGATGGAACTGGATGAGCATCCAGGTCCCTTCCAACCCAACCAGGATTTAATCCCAAACAGGATTTAATGAGCTATTTACCAGCCAGACAGGAGCAGCTCCACCAGACAGTGCACAAGCAAAGCTGACTGTTAATTGGAATATCTCAAATAAACTCTGGGACCAGGGTAATTGCATTTGCAGAGCGTTAGGCAAGGTTGGGTTGCTTTTGCTGTGCCGGGCTAATTAATTTGGTACAATTTGAGGATGCAGATAAGGCCCCAGGGACATGTTGGGCTGGACCATTAATGCTGTATTTCAGCCAGAGGGGTGAAGAGGGGAGCTGGCAGCAGCATCTGATTCCTTCTCAGCTGCTCCACTCCATCTCCTTCCAAAGCCACCCACTCTGCTGGAGAGAGCTGAGAATTGTCTGGACAGGAAAGGACAATATTTGGAGCTTAATGGGACAGGATCAATAAGTCTAAACAGGCAGCAGCCCTAAAAAAGCTCACTGACCCATGAATTAAAGTGACTTTATCGACACAGTTAAGACAGTATCAACACCCAGTCAAACGCAGACTCTTCATTTCCCCTTTTTTTTTTGGCAGCATCCCTGGTTTAATTTCCTAAGTACCACCCAACTGAAGTTAATTTTTAGTACAGCTGCATGTATGACTTCCTTCTGCTTTAAATTATCCTTTCTCTTAGCAACTGCCTCCAGCAACACACACACACAGAGTGCAGAACTCAGGGAGGGATTTTTTAAGCACAGAATTAAGGTGCGAGAACAAGCATGAAGGTTTTTGTCAGACTCATGTAAACTCAGCTCTGAGCAGGAGTTATTAAAAAGCCTGGCTTAGGAGCCAGCACGATGCTTTTAAAAATCCATCCAGCAAACATTAAGGCAGGTCTGGCTCCTGTGGAAATGGCTGTGGCACACATTAGGCTGAGCTGTTAGGAATAAATTGTTCCTCTGCATAATGCAATGGAGACCACGCAAAGAGGGAAAATGAAGGCTCCACAGTATTTTACAGGGCTATAAACAGCCAGGGAAATAAAACATCTCTCCTAAGGTGTAGCTTCCAATGCAGAAAGCTCTTATTCAAAGCAGTGCTGCCTCCAGCTCCGTGGGGGAAAGGCTCTCCAGCTGCTGAGTGCCTCAGGGAGGGGAGCAGAAATAACATGTCATGTAAAGTCATCGTGACCTGTCACTTCTGCTCACCCTCACGGAGCAGATGGAGGCTTTTCCTGGAGCTCACTGCAGCAGGAACAGCATTGCCTGGCCAGGGCTGGAGCAGTGACCAACATCTGTCTGATGGAGCTCGGGCAGAGGGCTCCCAGCCCAGCACTGCACAGCTTCCCTTGCTGGGGAAGGTCCCTGCAGCCCTCCAGGGAACAGAGCCTTTCCACCTCTGTGTTTGGAGCCTGAGGGCAACCCCAGGTCAGCCCTGGGGGCTCCTCCAAGACCCCAAATCCCTGAGGGGCACAAAGGGGCTGTGTTGGGTTGATGTGGCCAGAAATGTGTGTTCTGTCACCATCTGTTAAACCAGGTGGGGCAGTGACCCTGATCTCCATGGGAGATATTCTCTGCTCATGGGCCAGCTTTAAACCAGCT
>JANRGV010000052.1:7755849-7766018 GCA_024734035.1 Alethe castanea
GGAGGGGGTTTACATTCTCCATTTCAAAGAGAAGCTCCTGCCTTTATTGGCAGACACCTGTCCTTCAAACCAGGACATCCTGGGAGTTTGGGATCCCCCCAGGAGCAGTGGCACCTCTGAGCAAGGAAACCCCCCTTGGGAAAGCTTTGTTTGCACTGGGAGAACCTTTGGGGTTTTTAACCCCATGTGTTAGAAGCTCTGTGGTGCAGGTTAACACAGGGAAGGAGGAATTGCCCCCAGACAGCTCCTGTTTGCCACCCAGGAGTTTCTACCTGGCCAGGGACCAAAGCAGCCCCACACAGCAGCTCAGTGCCCTGAGGGAACTCCCTGAGGGCTCCTGTCACAGATCCAAGCCCAAGGCAGAGGTTTGGACCCTATGACAAAGTCTGCCCACTTTTGGGGTGCTGTTTTCACAAACCCACAGCCATTACCTTTCTTTGCAGGCTTCTTGTTGTTGTTTAGCTGCCCACTGACGTCCTGTAACCGTTTTTCTAGTTCTTTCTTCTTTTCCTGAGCTAACTCTTCTTTTGACTTTGCTGCTTGCTTTTTGCCACTGGCAGCTGTGGGGGAGGAATGCAGAGTTTCTGAAAGTGCAGGGATGCAGGGGGAAAGAGTGGACATCACTATTTTACAGGGCATGTACATCTGTGTGCACACTCTGCAGTGACACTGCCAAGGTCCAGTGCTCACACAGCAACTACACATCCCAGAGAGAAGACAACACCTGAAGTTGCCTTGCTCATCCAATCACCACCATCCTGTAACATGCAAATTTTTTTAAGAGAGATCTTCTGGAAAGTATTTTAGAAGATAGAAATATCCATGTAATAACCTTGTCATTACAGGTTACTTACCAGCCAGTTATATGGTCAATAATTACAGATTTGTAATTACAGAATTGTTACATGGGTTTTCTGCCCTGTAAAATAAAGTGTCCCATTAAAGGTTGTCAGGAGTAAAGCATCTGCCATTAAAACTTCCGATCCCCTCACGCAAGAATCTACTGTGGTTTATGTTGCTCTAAACAGAAAACAAAACAAAACAAAGGCAAATTAAAAACTGTGGCAAAGGCTGGCAGACAACAGGAATGTAACTACACCAGGATGGAAAGGGTGAGAAGGACCAGCAACACTCACACTGCCAAGGAAAGGAAATATTCCTCCAGAGGAGGGGTAATTGAACACAGGTGTTGGCCAGGATTGGAAGCACAAGACAGGAGCCAGATATTTTGCCTGATCCAGCAAGGAAATACCTACATTTCTATGAGCTGTTTTAAAGAAATGGTTTAAAAAAAACAACAACAAAAAATCTGGAAAGCACAGTCCTAAGAGGGAGCACTCAGCACAGGAGTCCAGCCAGGCTCAGGCATGCCAGGCTCACAGGGTGGATATCTGAGGTTATTCTGTGTTACTCTATGCTCTGGTTCCAAACTTGAAGGATGCTTCCTGCTCCTAAGCACTCTGGAAAATCCTCTCCTGAGCTATGCCAACAGTGAAGGATTCAGGGGGAAAAAAAAAATAAATCAAAGCAAAAAGAAAGGTCCAAGTCTGCGCTTTGCTTTCGCCTTCCTGAAAATCCTGTGAGGAAGGAATGGAGATGCTCTGCAAGAGCAAGGAGTAGCTTTTGTGTCATAATCTTAGAAGCAAAACTCCCTTAACCAAGAGGGCCAGGAGCACTTCAGGTAAGTGATCCTATTGCTGTCAAGCTGGAGCTAAACTCTGCAGGGGCTGCAGGAATTCACTTTGTGGATGAGGCCCAAAGTCTGAACCACACACTCAGCAGCAGATTGACATTCACCCCCTGAACTGACAGGGGGTGAGGCCAATGTGGTGATCAGGACACACAGGGAGAACAATTTTGGGGTGAATACACAACTCAGACACGCCCAGAATCCACAGGTAACCTCGTGCAAATCATTTATTGCCTTGGTGGTTTGGATCCCAACCACGTTTTTTGTTTCCTTTCTAATTAGATGATAAACTATTCAGGATAAGAAACTGATCCTTCCAGATGGGTGCAAGTAACACCTGACACAATGAGAGTGAAACCTTTACAGGGCCTTCCAGAGCCTGGGTAAGTAATAAAGGCATCCCACAGGTCTTGCAGAGGAACACATTGGCTCTCCAGCTCTCTGCAGCAAGACACCAGGGGAACAAAGAACAGAGAAAAATAGGGAGTTTCTGTACATTTCCTTGGGAGGAAAAAAAATCTCTAAAAATTCCTGCCATCACATACCCAACAGGTGGATAAGAGAATCTCAGTACACATGCCCTGACTCCAAAGCTGAGCCCAAGAGCTGCTGGGGGGAACACGTGCCCCGGGAGGGTAACTTACAAAACGGTTTCCTTTGTTTTTTCTGTAAACAAGATTTCACGTATCTCTCCAGTTCTCGTAACGTTGTGGGCTTCAAGGTTTCAAAATCTATTTCAATCTCGTCGGGATTGGAGTCTCTGAGGGAAGGTTCCCTGGACTGGATGATGTGCACCACCCTGCCCAGCTTCTCCCCGGGCAGGCGGTTGATGTCCAGGCTGAGCTGTCGCTTCTCATCGTAGGTCATGGGCAGCCCTTCCTCCTCCTCATCTGAGTCGTAGGTTGCAGATGCCTGTTTGCCTCCTTTCTTGGGCTGCCTGGGGAGGTTGTCAAGCATGAAAACATTCATGGGGATGCAGCAATGAATTCTTTTTTTTTGCCCTCAACTCCCTTGTAACAAACATCCCCATGCTCTTGGCTTGAAGCTCTTGTCAGATGGCTGGAATGGCACCACAAGTGCTGAAAAAGTTCAGCAGCCTGAGATCAGCTGTTGTGTTCCCATTATATTTTAGCCCTGTGAAGTGTGACAATGAGCCCAAGCAGCAGCAGGGGTGCAGCCATGAAATAACACGTTCTTGGTAGCTGCACAAAAGGCAAGCCCCAAAACCTTATCTGAGAGCAATCAGGCAGGGATTCAAAGAGCTGGACAGTGAAAACACCATGATTCCACTGCCAGCTCCAAGTTAAAGGCTCCCTGGAGTTGTCTGGGAATGGGAACAGTGTTCAGCAGCAAATTAACAACTACTGAGCTTCCCCAGGAATTAAGGACAGAGCTGGAAGCTCTTGGCTCTCCCCTCAAGGCACCTTGGCTCTCACCTGTTAGCTGTGGTTGTGCTGTTCGCTTTCTTAGCTGGGGCTTTCTTCTGTTGGGTTTGTTTTGGTGGTTGAGCCACCTTGGGTTTCTTGTCCTCCTCAGCTTTGACTTTGTGCTTTTCTTTCTCCTTCTCTTTATCTTTCTTTTTCTTCTCTTTCTCCTTCTTCTCTTTTTTTTTCTTTGGTTTGTTCACTGGCGCTTGGGACAGTGCAGCCAGCTGCTCATGGACGGCTTTCAGCTGGGAGGAAACAGGAAAAATCATCAAGGCAAGGTAACTGCTGCCTCCACAAACCCTTGCCTCTACATCCCAAGGTGTAGCCAAAAATCAAGCAGTTCATACTCTGGGATAGCAGAAAGAAGGAGAGAGCATCAGCACTGAGAAAAACGATCTTGAAGAAGATTGAAGAAATGAAGAAACATGCACTGATGGCACAGCTGAATGCTTTTCCCCTTAGGCTGGGAATGTTTCCCTGCATGCCAGCCTAGGTGGGATTTTTCAGGACACAGTTCCTGCTGCTGTGCTGTGTGTAATGCACAGACACAGAGCTGGGAGGGTGCAGTACCTGCTCCTGGAGCTCGGCCAGCCGAGTCGCTCGCTCCTCCTCGGAGTCGGAGCTGTCGGAGTCGGAGGAGCTCTCCTCGCTGCTGTGGCTGCTCTCTGTGCTTTTGCTCACCACTGGGGCTGTTGGGGGAGGTGGAGGGGGGGCCTCTGCAGGCTCATCAGGCATTTTTGCAAATCTCATCTCAAAGACATCCTGTAAAAAAGGAGGCAAATTGGTGACCAAAGGAGTCTCGGCCACAGAGAGCTCACTCTGATCTCTTAAACACATCAGGGCAGGGTCTTTGTGCACTACAAGTAAATAATAATATACAGAATATGGAAAAGCCCAAGAAAATCCTCCATACTTAAAAATATTATAATATTTGGCATTGGGCCCATGCCATGTGAAGAGCACAAGAGTCCTGCAGAGAGCACAAGGCTCTTTCCAAGGGCTGGAGAATTCTCCCTTGTTGGTGCCCAGAACAGATCCACGCCTGGACCTCACCTTGTACCTGAACTGAAAACCCTCTGGAAGATGCATTTGCCAACACCTTTACCTGGAGCTTCCTGGCCATGGCCACCACCTCGTGGTCTGGAGGATTGTACTTGTAACAATTAGAGAACATTAACCGAATATCTGCTGCAAAACCTTGTGCATCCTGGTATTCCCGACTGTCCATTTTCTTCTGCAAATAAACAAGCCAAAGGGAAAGGGGAAAGAAAAAAAAAAAAAAAGCCATAAGCAAAAGGTATTTGTAGCAACAGCATGGAGGACATGAGAACTTCAGCCTCAAAAATCCCATCTAAGAAAATGGAAGTTTGATTTGGGTTACTGGTTGCTAAATAACATTTAGAGTTTCTGCTTTATAAAACAAGCAAACAAACACCAGGCAACCAAACCAGTTGATATTTCATAGCAGTTTAAATACTAAGAGTCTAAATTGGCCTTGTTTTCTAAGTAGTAGAGTTAAAATCTGTCAGGGTCCACATTCTATCAGAAAACATTTAGAAATCATTAGAAAAAATAATTTAGAAAAATGGATCAGGAAGTAATAAAAACAAAGATCATGGATGGAAAAGGCAAGAGTCAACAAGCAAGTTACAATTACAGGAGTACCTGAAGTGTGTATTTCTACATATGTTTGGATATGTTTGCCTTATAAATCTGAAAGGGCAGAAAAGATCATGAAAATCTAACTCTGAGTTCCTGCTAACAGAGGGCAGGAGGTTTGCTCTGCAATTCCTGCAGCAAAATAGGCATTTACAGTTAAACTACAACTCCCACTCTTTATTTATGTCCAACTGATAGAAATGGATACAGACTTCACCCTTCATGAACCTGCTCATAATGTTATTTCCTAGAGTACTGAGGATAAATGTCAAATATTTGTACCTTGTTCCTTTCTCTTATTTTTCAGCTCTCACTTCCAGCCATTTCTCTTGCTGTTTGGGACTCAATAATTTGGGTTTAGAGAGCAGTTTATAGCATTCCTAGCACTTAATTGATTTTGTGCATATATTACTACTATGTATAAAACCTTAGCTCCAATTACTCCTGCTGAAAGGAACCAGAAGCTAACACTAGGTTTCATTTGCATTTAAAAGACCTGGGTTTAAAGAAATTCTCTATTTGCCAAGTGCTTACAGGCTTCCCTTTTGTATGTCTTGGGCACCTGTATCCCCAGAGAAGGGAAGGGTTGATGGCAGACAGGCTGATGGGGACAGACATCCCCCATCCCAACAGCAATCAGGGATGCTCAGGGTCTGTCACCCACCCCTAACACAAGCCAAATTCCCATTTTTCACAGAACTGCAGAAATTCCACAGCTGTGATAGACTTTTAACTGTCTTGAAACACTGCAATGACTCCTGGAGCTGTTTTTGTTGTGAAAAGGGCAGAATTTCACCTCCAGGGATTCAGCTTCTGAGGGAGCTGATGCAGGGTGGTGACATCCTGCAGCCAGACATCTGTCAAACTTTTGTCAGGAGACCTCATTTTCCTGGTGAATAAACCAGGAGACAGCCTGGAAGCCACAGCACAAAGGCAGAAAAGGAAATAGGTTTGTGGTGCTCCTGTCTGAAAAGCCTCTCAGACCAATTCCAAAGCAAAACATATGTTCAAACCAAAGGGTTTATTTTAAAATACATCTTACTGCATGAAAGGCCTTTTTATATTTGTTTGGCATACTCAGAGCCTGATTACTGCCTATGAAATACATTCCAGTGTCTGAGGCCTTGCTTTTCCTCCAAACTCAACAGTTTTCTAGCCCTACAGTTTTAATCTGTGGATTTTTGTTTTATTTCTTATAAAGAATAATTAGCTTAACAAAAGAAAGAAAAGCACTTTAAATCGGTGGGCTGGAATATCTTGTTATAAAAACACTTGGAGATATCCAGCTGCTTACAAAAAAAAAAAAAGTGATTACATTTACAACTGGAAATCAGGAGTCAGCTCACCCATCCTCTGTCCCACAGACAACATCTGCCACAGCAATCTCATTTTCCCCCTCAATCAATTGTTTAATCATCTTTACTGTTCATAAATTTGTTTCCTCATGTCTAATGCGTCCCTTGCTCTAAGGTAAGGCTTGTCCTGCCCACAGAAGACACAAAGGATGTCTCCTCACTTTTAAGACCCTAAATTCAGCTGCTCTGAAAAAGAGCAGCTCACTGCAGGAAAACTAAGGGGTGAGCAGATTTCCATCCCTGGAGGAAGTGCTTCTTTCCAAAAGTGCAAATCCTCCTGCACAGCAAGGCTTCTTGCTTGTTCACCACTGAGTAAAGCAAAGGCAGAGACATCCTTGTCCCTGCTGGGACCTGGCAGCCAGGGGATGGAGCAGGAGAGGAGCTCAGCACCACAGAGAGGGACAGGGATGTTCTGCAAGTGGTCCCTGCCTGCCTGCAGCAGCTGCAACCTCAGTGCATCCCACTCCTCCCAGGGAATTAGAGCTGCTGCCCCTCTCTCCTCACACTTCCACCCTTTCCTACTCCAAGCAGCTCTGCTCTTTCCTTTTCTGTGATAGAGAATTGAGGTGGAGATGAGCTCACAGATCCTGTCCCTTCAGCTGTTCCCATTCTCAGTCTGAGCTCCAGCACATCCCTGGCTGGAACAAGCTCAGCTACAGCCCCTTCATATCACCTGCCCCTGGCACAGTCACCACAGCCAGCCTGCCTCCTCCACCACACACAGAGAAAAGAACCTTCAAATCCTCCTGCAGACACCTCTGCCAGGGAAAAAAATGCTCCTGGACATGAAGGATATTCTCTGAGGAAAATCAAACCTAACATAGCCACAGAAGCAAAGAGACAAGATGTGTTGCAGCTGCAGCAATATTCGTGTTTTATTTTCTCACATAATTCCTCCCAGGTTAGTTTGGAGGCCCTTAGTTGTGCTGCTTTATCACAGCCATTGTCACTTGGGCAGAATTAAATCTAAAAACCTTTCAGAGCCACAGAAGAAGTCCCTGACACTGGAAAATGACACTGCCTGCAAAGGGCAGGTTTCTGTTCCACACAGTGCATGTTAAGAGCTGCATCTCTGAGAAGTCACACCATGATCTGCAGGCCAAGAGCAATGACAATAAAACACTCCATAAAAACCAATACCAGACAGCACTTCAAACAACTTTATTTATACCATGTGGAATGAGAAACCCAGAGTCTTTAGGTGTAAAAGACTCCACTGGGTTTGCCATCAGCCTGTCTCCAATTTTCTACCCTACACTAGTCAGGTGCAGAGGGAGGATATCACCTGCACTTGCCAGAAAGGGGCAGAGGTGTACAATTTTAAAAGAATGAAGTCAGGGCCTTAAAGAGATTTAAGTATGAAGAAGTCACCAACCCAAGAAATCACAGCTTTGTACCTAGATTTTTCAGAACACAGCACAAGGATCTCTTGCAATAAGAAATCATCTAAGCACACATGGAAATACCAGTTTGAGAAGGTCAGGATTTCACTCTGTCCCTCTCTAATCTTCCTGCAATCACCTGAGGCTTCAACTAGCAGGCTGCAGGTATCTCTGGGGACCCAGAGCATCCCTAGGATGGATGCATGGCACATCAGAGTGTGACATGCTGCTCCTGGGTACCACACAGGATCTGCCAAGGAATATGACAGGAATCACAGCCACAGCTGCCCTTTGGTCACTTGGGCATTCAGACAATCCCAGGCACTGGCTCAGCTGGCGGTAAAACCCTTCTGGCAGTGCCAGTGAAAACCAGCAACAGCATCTTCACCTCCTGCACATGGAAATCTCCCCTCCATCAACACAGAATCCAGTGCCTGGCTCACAAGAAGATGGGAACTACAAAGTTCCCTTTGCTTCATGAAGGGATTCAGCAAACCCCCAAACCTACTGGGAAAAACAAGAATATTGGACTATACTAAGCTAAACTCTTGAGGAGCCAAGCATAAACCACAAAAACATCAGACATCTCCCTGAGTACCATCACATTCCAGTTGGAATTGCTCAGTGTAAGCCTATCTGCCACCACCAAGTGGGTAGGCAGCAGCTTCTGGAAATGGGACACCATCAATTGAATCCTATGAAATAAAGCACCTCCTCTTCTCAGAGTGCAACACAATCCTAAGAGCACCAGTTAAATACCACAAAGAGGAGAGGATGCCATTGTACTTTGCTTTGTGTACATCATCTGCTTTGCAGGGCAGAAAAAAAAAAAAAAAGCTGTCCCAGGTTATTGCAAAAAAAGGGAGAGGGGAAGGAGACAAAATATAAAAATATCCAGCTGGTATCCAAACAGGTTGGGTTTCCACCCTTTCCCCTTCCCCCTCCCACAAAGGAGCAACCAGAGGGAGCCCCACAAAGAGAGGTGGTAAATGAGGACGTACTTTCACAGTACTGAGATCCATGGGGTGTTTGATAATATCGTGATAGTCATGTAATTCCAAGGCCTCTGCATCCACGGGCTTGTAAAAGGGCCATGCATAGGCTGCGTGCTTCTTGGAGAGCATCTCCTTGAGGATGCTGTCACAGTACTTGAGGTGCTCAGAGAGTTTGCCCTTCTTCCCTGCGTGCTGAGGGACCTCTCCATCCTCCAGGTCCTTCTTTGGTGGTTTGATGGGGCGGCCGCCGCTCTCCCTGCGCGCGATGATTTTGGCCTGCTTGGGGTCCGACAGCGGCGTGGGGGACTCGCTCCTGCTGGCCGTGATGGCAGAGGTGGTGGGGGTGGTGGTGTCTGCTTTCCGCTTCACTCCCTTTTTCTGAAACAGCAGAGGGACAGGCTCTGTGAGTACGTGCCCAGCAGAAAGCCTGGCACAGCTCATCCTTAGTTCTGCCAGAAAAAAATAATTATTTTGCTGGGATAAATGGGATTTGTGGCTAGAGGCTCCAACACACAATGGCTACAACACTGCACGTCACCTGAGCCACAGTGACCAACCCAAGCCCAACCATGCTGCAAAATTTCCCTGAGATGGAAGGCAGGGCTCTTACCCCGTGTTTGCCAAGGAAAGGAGAGCACCCAGTCCATTACTGCAGCTCAGTTGATGCATCAGGACTGAGCAAGTGGCAGTAACTGAACCATGTCTGAGTCCCCAGTGGCAGGATCAGGCTATAAGTTCTGAACCAAAGCATTTTAATCACCAAAGACCCATGAGCCCTCACTCCCCTGTATTTAGTGGGTGTGCTAAGGTAGATTTTGCTTTAAGCAAACAAACCCTCTCACATAAATTCAAGCTGTGAACGTCCAGTCAGCTCCCTCATGCTCCTGTGAAGGATTTATTTCTCTGGAGAGGGAGATAGGGAGGAAAAAGTTCCTTAGAGAAATCTAAGGGAAATCTTAAGTAAATCCCGAGCAGAATTAATTTTGCAGTGTGTATTTGGCAAACTGACTTGGGGGTTCATCCTTGAGTTTTCAAATGAAATTGATTCTCAGAAGCAAGTTATTTGGACAGAAACTGAAATATGAGACAGGAGGAAGACAGCTTAGCTGGAAGATCTGACTTATGATTTCTCTAGCAATTCCCAAACTACTGGGTTAAAAAGCAAAACAATTCTGTGTCTCTGCTGGTCCAAGCAACCTCACAACCAAAACTCTTGCAGTTGATTCCACAGTTGAGATAAAAAGACCCCCAGCTTTCTCTGAGCTATGCTTTCATCATTTTTAAAGCAACACACAGCTTGTTAAGAAAATTTCAATTATTTAGGTAATGTCTTCATTTACCCATAAATTAACATAATAAGTAGCAAAACACCAGTGACAACTCCCAAAAGATTAGTCAGTAAGGAAGACAGAACTAATGCACCCAAAACCTGCAGGCAACATCAGTCTCCTCCAACTGGAGTGACAGGCTTGTCTTGAACTGGTTGAAAGCAGAGAGGAACATTCCTAAGGCTGGAGCCTGCAAACCTTAAAGAAACAGCCCCAGTAGAATCAGGAGCTCAGTCAGAGAGGGAAGAGATGTTTTGAGCCTGCAAACCTTAAAGAAACAGCCCCAGTAGAATCAGGAGCTCAGTCAGAGAGGGAAGAGATGTTTTGAGCCTG
>JANRGV010000052.1:7767314-7788602 GCA_024734035.1 Alethe castanea
CTTTGACCACCACTGCTTACCTTGCAGAAATACTACAACAAAACAACAGCAATTATTGATTACTACAAGGAAAACCATACTATGAAAAGGGAACTGCAAACCAAGTTCAGTTAAAGCGTGGAGTGGGCGGTGACCCCTCACGTTCTCCCCAGCGCGCTGCTTGCTCTGTCTACATAAAATAACCAATCTAAATTTTGCTAAATATCGAGACTTTGTTTCTCATTTATAACAGGGGAGAGAGGGGAAAGGTGGTTCTGGTTGCAGCTGGGAGAGTGCTGGGAGCGAATTGGTGCTGCTGGATTTTGTTACACAGTGTGTGATGTTATACCCCAGGTTAGGACAAAAGTGAGGAATCTCTGATCTAAGTGCTTGGGCCACGGGTTTAGGTCAGCCACAAGCGAAATAATTCCAGTTTTTCACAGGGAGTGTGTGTTGCTCTGAGACAGTCTTCATCCCTTGGATGCTCCCAGAGCTGCACTGAGCTCAGCCTAAGAGCAGGAGATGGAACAGTGGGAGGGGCTCATACCATGCAAATGGCAACAACCACTGCCCTAAACCACCAGGGCACTCAGGAGTCCAAAACACTTCACATCTGCCACAAGTGCACAGGGTGGGACTCTTGGGGTTGAACTGTGCAGGGACATAACCTGGGCTCAGTGATCCCTCCCAACTCCATATTTTATGATCCTCAGCAATGCCTAAGCCTTCTAATGGCCTCAATATCTCTGATGCTACATCTGCACTGCTAAAAACCTGTCTACTGTTATAACAAGGGGGACAAACCTACTACCTAATAATCAAAGAGCAATCCTCCTTCGATGTTTTATCAAAGGATGTTGAAAAGATACATCATCATTAATTTCTCTGAGCTTGGATAGAGTTATAGCTCCATTTAGCACCTGAAATGTGGGAAAACAGAGGAACAATTGATTTTCCCAGAGCAACAATTAGACCTTGTTTAGAGGAAAAAAAAAAACAAAACTGCAATCATTTAACTCAGCCCACACAAGGTCCTTTATGAACTGTTTTACCACGCTTGGACATTTTAGAACTAAATCCATTTAAAATCAATTCTAGGTAAGCTGAACTAAACTTAGTTTCCAGTGATATGCAATGGTCTAAATAGCCTTTGGCTGGATCCCTACCTGTGCTCTGGCTGCCTGCTGAGGGCTTGCGACCTTTGCCTTTAGGAACTGGGGGTAGCAATTCCACCTCCTCCTGAGGCATCTGGGCAACCTTCTGCAGAAATATCTTCTCCAGGGCTTGGGCCATGAGGACAATGTCATCTGTGGGCTGCACAAGGAAGAATATGAGCTTTTATTATATCATTCACATATCTGAAGCAGCGAGGTTAAAGATCAGGCTTAGAAAACATTGATGCCCGTCACATAAATTATGGTATCCACATACTGATAATAAACAGATTAGCTCTTCTCCCTCCTTGCTTGCCACTCTCCTGCTCTTCCATTCTGCTCTAGCATGCAATAATTACAGCCCCTAAGTGTGCTGCATCCAGAGAATTACCAGGACTTCAGTAAGAGCCTGATAAACCAGTATTCTATGAAGCAATGTGGAAGCAGCAAACTGGAACGGATGAGCTGCCCTCCCCTGCTTGCCAGCAGGTCCAAGGGAAGAGGCTAAACACACATTCTGTGGCTCAAACTAATTAATTTGTTTATTTCAGCTGTTTTCCAGTCTGGGTCTATGATGACAAATGACTGGAGAAAGCAGAACACAAAGAATTTTAACAACCTAACAAAACAGCAAACAAGCCAAACCCAAAATAATAATAATAAGCAACAATCTAAATGTGTGTAAGTATGAACATATTTATGGAGACAGTCAAAGAACAGAGCTATGATTCTTAAACTCCTTTCTGCTGCTGACAGATACTATTTAGTGCCAGACAGTAACACACAGCATTAAAGCACCTCAAAACACCTGCAGAGCACTGCATTAAGAGCAGCTCATCCCAGAAAACTCCTAACTGAAAAGAAAAGGAGTAAAAACTTGCTGCATAACCCCAGAACAGAAATCTACCTATAATTAAAAGGCATATTTGCCATTGTAACTACTCTGGGGGAAGAAAGAGGCAGCACAAAGACAGCTTTGTGCATTTCAAGTAACGTGGTTGCAATTAGTGGCATTTCAAATCCTTGCAAGGAGGGCCTGGAGCCGGCCCTGTTCAAAACCTGCACAGTAACAGGGGCAGGTGGGTGTTTTCAAAGGTTTTCCTGGGATTTTTTTACCTTGTTATAAATGTAACAGTTTGTAAACATGGTGTTGAAATCCTGCATACATTCACTGGCACTCCAGTAATAGTTGTGCTCCAGGCGCTTCTTGATCGTGCCCATGTCCATGGGGTTTTTTATTATTTTGTGGTAATCCTGTTGGAAAAGCAGGGAAGATGTTACCTCTCCTGATGCAGTTTTGTTCACATCTCCCCTAGCCCCTGCTTTCTCCTCATCCCTCCCCTCCTAAAAACACCCCTCCCAAATTTTGTGGAAATTGTAAATGTAAATATACATTCATTTATTTTCTAATTTGTATCTTTTTAGTCTTATCATTATTATGAACCTGGCTCAAAAACACACAACCTCCAGTCTGGGAATCAGCATTTCTACCTCTATTTTTAAAAGGCTTCCTCTGGCACTGACATAAGTTTATCAGGGCTGGCTAAAACTGTACTCAAAGTTCCAATCTCTAATTTTAAGAGCATTTTGGCTTTTAAAAGGTTTCCACCTGTTAACCCAGTTTCTCCCTGGGCTGGTCTGCAGAGGCTGTGATTAGCCTGGGGATGCTGCAGGGCTGTGCAGTGTCATTTTCTTGTTCTGGATTAGAGCACCAAAGCCTCTCTTGCTGCACATGAAGCCACTGGCTGAGCCCAACACCATCCCAGGCACTGATATTTCCACTTTCAGCAATCTCAAAAACTGATCTGACCATCACAAAACTTTCCAGGCTGAGAACACAACAGATACACACCGGCAAATTCAGTTTGATTGCATCCACAGGCTGATAGAAAGGCCAAGCAAACTGATGCTTCCACAAGGTCTTGACCACAACATTTTGCATGTATTGCAGCTGGTTGGTCTTGCGGCCGGGTTTGTTGGGGTTGGTCACCTCTGGAGGTGGAGGGTTCACGGGGCCCTGAGGAGCCTGGATGGCTGACGTGACCGTCGACATCTTCCTGCTCGCTCCTCACTCGCTGTCACTGCCGCAGCAACGGGGAGAGTTTCCTTCTTCCTTTATGCTCCCTGCATGGGACTGACATCCCATTGCCAGGGTGCGACCATACAACCTAGAGCAAACTAGACAGAGGGAGAGGGTGGGGTGTAAATAGACTTTTGAAGCAGGCAGGTTGAGACACTTCTTGTGTGGACAATATTTAAACCCAGGCTCTTTACCCCATTGACTTTGTTCCTGGAACACAGTTTATCTTAGAGATGGGCACAGTTCAAGACCCAAGAGACAGTGGAATAGCAATTCTCAAATTCAAAGCCTGCAGAGACACAGCAAGCTTCATGGGGCAAGTTCTTGCTTTAGCTGGCTCAGAGAGCATCTTCATGTCAAGAAAACACTCGGGGCAACCTAAGAATCCTGTCAGGGAAAACAGTTAGGATGTAATGCAGGCTCCCATGAACGCACTGATGCAAGCTGCTAAATCCATAGCTTCCAGCTCCATGTAAACTGAACTGCATTGTCTCTAGACCCATGCTGCCTGGCACAGAGTCAGCTCACAGGACTCTGCTCTGGTGCCATGGGTAGTCTGAAATCCCACAATGAAGTGCAGACGACAGCTGCCAGAGGATCCCAGTCCAGGGAAACGAAAGCAGGGGCAGAGGGAGATGCTGTGAATGAACAGCTGGGAGTGAGAGGTGTCACCAGAAACAGCCCAACTTGAATCTTGCACTCTGAATCTCATAAAAGCCTTTTTATGCCTCTTACTGCATGCACCTGACTGGTTGTGACCCCAGTTTTGTACCAAAGTTTAGAGATCCAGGCTCAGATAATAACTGGTGCTATGCTGATATCCCATGACCTGGCTCAGACAGTGCTGTCATGTTCTCTCTCTCTGTCTGTTTGAAATAGAGGAGACCAACTAAATTGCATTATTGTATTCTGGTTTTCCCTCTGCAAACTGCAGAGGTAAAAATAGCCCAGTATCACTGTGCCTTGTGTAGCATATGGTAAACAGCTTTGCTATGTCATCTTCCATAAACATTGGATATATCAGCTCACATCAGGACTGCAGCTACTCTTCTCATGGCAAACAGATCACACTCACTTTCTAGAGGCAAATTATTTCAAATATGTTTAGAAAGCAATACAAATACTCTGACACATACTTCTTGGTTGAACAGAGAAACATGAGCAGGGACAGAAGCTGCAGGAACAAAGGAAAAAGCAGGAAGACATCCTGGGAAAAACCCAAAAACCTCTGGTTTAATACAGCCCTAATCATCTCTACTGAATATCTGGACTAAATATAGAACATCAACTTACCCTGTGAGCTGCTGATTAGATGAAGGCAAAAAGTAAACACATACCTAACTCGGGCAAAATTGACCAAAATAGCTGTATACAAATAAACAGATCTGCAGCAGAGAGGGAGGGAACTGCTAAAAACCTAAACCAAACCCCTGTGTGAATATGTGATTATTTGTGCAGAAAACAGTTAAGACCAGGTCTGATGCTGGCACCATTTGTTCACAACACCCACCATATTCCAAGGAAAAATGCCATGGGTTTAAGTATAGCTCCAGAATGAGGCTTCTGGTCCATTTTTTGATAACTCAGGAGCCCAGCTCAGTTCCAAAAGGACTGGTCTCTCATCTGATCATGCTGCTGATGACAGGCAGGGTGATCATCAAGCAGCCAAAAGGGATGCTGGCATCCTCTGGACAAGGAATTTCACAATTAGAATGTTACTTGGGATTTCAGATTTTCTCCCAATGTTCTATCAAGTCAAAGCAGCAGCAGAAATATTGCAAAATTCAATCTTCAGACCGAGGGGGGTAAATAGACAAAGAATTAAAAACAACAAAAAAAAGATAATTAGGAAGTTTCACTCAGTCTCCTTCTGGGGAGCTCCCTGCATGGATTCAGGTTTCTGAGCAGCATCCATCATCCCAGAGAATGCAATGCTGGCTGCAGGCCCCTGGTGACCACCACTGAAGCATTTTGTTTGCTGTCTTCTTGATTAACAAACTGAATCCAGTGCAAGGATTGAAGGGAAATAAAACACCCACAGAGAGCAATTCCTACTGCTAGAGAGCATTTGGGTCACAAGTTTGAAACTATGCAGTGTAACTTAAGTCTTCCCTTTAAATAACCTGAGGCTAAATATGATTCTCTTTTCATTTGAATTTCCTGATGTCCTACCTCAAACTCCAATTTGATAAGGATTTTTAATTAATTTGTGTTAAATCCCAGAACTGTAATTCAACAAACCACAGATCTATAGCTCCTACCTCTCTCAAACTTTTTCTCCCTGACCTCAGCCAAGGCTTTCAGTATCTTCACCCCACAGCTCCACATCTGTGCCATGGAGATAGTGGGAGCTCCTTTCTGACCCCACCCAGCAGAGAAAACTCTCTGGGACAGGCACTGCCTCTCCACAGGGCCATTTTGATCCTCAAGCTTAAATAAAGCTTGTGCAGTCCACATAAAGGGATGGAACAGTCATCAGTGACACAACTCAGAAAGGATTTTAATTAAGAACATTACCAAAACAAGGAGGGGCAGAACCATGGCAGCCAACTTGGTCAGTTCCCTGCTCCTCTTTAACTTCCATGCCCCAACACACTGGTTTTTACACCCAAAAGTGGCTCCAAACCTCCCAGCAGCACTGGCATTGAACTGCTGGACCCTGCAGAAGACAGAAATAGCTACCTGGGCTGTCTGGCAGCACTGGAAGTACTGTCCTGCCATAAATAAAGCTTTAATGTGCCTGTGCCTCACTGCACCTTTAACTTGGTCCAGCAGCTTCCTCACCATTCGCTGAGGAAGTTCCTTTGATACTGGATCACTTTGTAATTTTTAAAACTAAGAATTTGCTTCTACAGCATTCCTTAAGACTCAAAATGGAATAATTTTTGAGAATGCAATAAGCAGGATTATGAGAAATCTGGAAGATGAAGGTAAAAATGCTTTGAAAATGTCCAAAAGGCAATGACTTTGAATTAAAGATAAATAAATGCCTGAGAAATCTACTCCATGTGAAACATGAGTTATTAAGTGAGGGAATGAGAGCCCTGACCATCTGACATCCCAAATTACCAGAAAAATCATTCAAGAAGACACTTTAGTAGACCCACAGACAAAAACATAAGCAAAACTTCTACAAATTGTCTCATAACTACAGGTAGAATTGAACTACACAGCTCTTGTCTGAGCACTCCAGCACCTACTGAAACTGCACTGGTATCAATAAATATTTAAACTATTAGGGACAGTGACCCAGGACATCACTGCACGAGGTACTGGAGCAAAGACTGCCAAAACCAGACATCATGTGCACCTTCCAGTGAGGGGCTAAGGTGAGACTCCTTTTAGCCCTGCAGTAATAACTTCTCTAAATTTTAATTTTTAAACCACTACTTCTCCCATTCCTTAGACCTATAATGTTCAAGTAGCAGGAGCTGTTCTTGATTTCTCTGTCTGCACAAGTAGTTTTGATATTGCAAGTTTAAAAGACAACCTTAAGTGCTGGCATACACAAAGAGTGAACACTCCTTATTCAGTCTGAGATAGTAATTAAAAGCAAAAGCTCAGAGAAAGGAGGTTTTAAGTCCTGGAGTTTAAGTCTTTTTTTGCTAAGTTACAACCTCATTGTGGCAAACCAAGCAACAAAAAACCCAGCTAGGTTGGATTGATGTTTTCTTTCAAAAAAGAAACCCCTTTCTTCCATTGAGCCTCTCACACAGGGTCAGTCAGTGGAGAGACAGTTGGGCATGGAGAAAACATGTAAATAATTCCCTGCACTAGCAGCATAACATTTTCCTGTCTGCAGTGGTGGGGACTATTTTAAAAGCAGCTCTGCAGGCCCATGAAGGGTGCAGAGTGCCAGCTCTCCTGCTGCTCCAGCCCATGGCCCTGCCACTTCCTTTGGCAGAGCCCAACATCTAATGGATGCTTTGCTGCCCTGCAGGACCCGATGGGTTTGTTTTGACTGCAAGCTTTATGTCAGCCTGGCAGTCCAACAACTCCTTGGGTTTTTTTCTCCTGCCTTGGTATAGTATTTCTGTGTGGTTACTTGGACACTGATCAAAATCTGGCACAATTCCAGCCTGGCCAGGAACAGTCACATAAATCTTCCCATTGGGGAAAATTATCAAGTTTGAGAGATGTTCCTTGACCTCGTTGTTATCTGGACATTTTTATTTACATTACAGTAGCACACAGAGGCTGGGCAGAGACCAAGGTCCCTTGGCACTTCACACTGCACACACAAAAACCTTGTTCCTTCCTCAAAGGGCTGCTGCTCACAACTCACACTTTACACCACAGTGAGGTGACTTGCCCAGAGCCCCCCAGTCAGCAGCCAGACCCCAAATTTGCCAGCAGGACAAAAAGCAGTGCCCTCCAAGCTGCTGCTCCAAGCACTGCTTACCTACATTGGCTCCTTGCAGCCTCCAAAGCAGATTCTCAGTCTCTTTTTTCCCAACAAGTGGAAGTTTGGGCAGATTTGCCACCATGTGCTACTGCCTGTGTCAGAGAAGCAGCCCAGCCTTGGTCATCTTGTCCAAACTTTCTCTGCAGGGGAGGTTTAGCACTACAAAACCTCACAACAATGTCAGGGAAGGTTATTAATGAGGGTTGTACCCATTTCATTCCATGGCTGTAGAAAGCAAGGGGTACACCAGCACTCCTCCAGAATCCTCAGAAGGAAACAAAGCTTGTGGATGCCTCCTTTGCCTCCTCCTTTTCCTTCCCTTCCCAGCCCCACACAGGAACTGGACTTCAGGCAGCTTTCAGTACCTACTACCATGTCAGCAGGGATGGTGTCTTCAGACTCAAAGGATGTGCAATTTGAGAGCAAGACTTGAGGACAGATGAGTTGCTTTATCAGCCAACCCTGCCCTGGCAGACAGACACACTTCACACAACAAGTCACCCCCTCAAGACACTGGGATTTACACTTGGCTTCACTGCAGGAGCTGGGAATTTGGCTTGTAGTGCCCCTATGGCACTCTGCAGCACTCTCAAAGTCCATTCAGCCATCCTTGCTGGCTCCCAAATCATTAATCCCACACATCACAGATTTGCTTTTCATGCATATCATTTTGAGCACTGCCCTAATAACATCCTGAGACTGGGAGATGTAACTGTGTCCTGAGCTCACCTCTGCATGAGGGAGGGGAAAAGATCACAGCAGATTAAGTCAGTTCCTTGGCTTTTGACTTGGTTGGTTTAATGCTCATCAGATTATGCAGATGGCTTTCCCACCCTTGGCTTCTCCTTGGCTATTACAAGAGCAGGTGTTTCCTCAGTGGGTTCCTAACCAGTAGGTAGGAATCAGCCACGAGGGACTGGTAATTTCAAGGGTCTTTTTTTTCATGCCTATTCAGTGCTCCCTGCAAATCACACTGCTGTAAGATCTCTGATGAGATGCCTTCAAACCCAGGGGTACCCAAAAGTCACTTTAATAAAAGCACTGGAGACTTATAAACACTGCTAGGCACCTCAAATAAAGTGATGGGCTTTCTGATAATTTGAGGCCAGAGTATTTCTCTCCCCTAAGTCACTAATGCCACAGGAAGCACCTTCTGATCAAGTCTGAGCAGGAATTTAGCTGCATGTCACACAAATCAGATGGGGCTCAACTGTTCTGAAAGCTGCAGTTTCAAGTGCAGGGAGTGATGGTTAACACTAAACCTGCTTTTTGTGGTCCTCTGAAAACACAGAGGTAAACTCCAACTCAGCCTATGTTGGTTTTGTGCAAGTTCCTGAGTTAGAGTTTTGTTAAAAAGGCTACAGGAGGAAGGAAAAGTGAGTGGTTACAGAACTTACTCTGTGTTGGATTCCTGACTGAAGGAGCTCAGCCAGCTCTGAAACCTGACTGCAGTAAGCTGGACTTAGATAAGCTGAACTGCACTTGCAAAGAATCAGCCAGGAGGTACTTCAGCAAATTAACTGGGTGGCCTATCATGAAAAAGTTAACAAATGCTTAGCTGTAATAAATGAGATCTATGAACAGGCTCCAGAGTACTTGGAGCAGCTGGTGGCTTGCACATCCAAATCAACAGGATGAGAATGGCGAGGTGCTTAACAGGAAAATGCTGGTGGTTGTGCCTCTCACAAGATACACAAATTACACCTTTATGGCAATAGGAAAAAAAAAACCAGAAACTGTTAGGCTTTTACATAAGAGAGATTTGGCATAGGAAGTGAAGTGTTTGGGATAACCACATGTCTGGGCAGACTTTGCTCGTGCCATTTTTCCCCAGAGGGGAAAGGTGGAGATGCAATGGAATTACCTTGTGTGACCCACTGGGCTGAACCCACAACATCTAATGGGCCAGAGCCAGGGAGAAACCAGCCAGCCAAAATTTACAGGGAAAACATCCTGCTTAGAGCAGATCTTCTCTCTTACCCAGTGTACTGCACACTTCTTTGGCAACTCCTAGCACTTGTAGGGGTGGCTGCAGTCCCCCAAAAGCCCCTGTGCAGCAGCAGCCCTGCAGCCTGGGACATCAGGCAAGAAGGAAGCAGTGGGAAGGTGCTGGCACAAGGCCACATACCATCCATGCTCTGAACGTGTGAGGAGCAGGACAGGGGACAGGAGAGCTGGGGGAGGCAGGAACGTGGCTGAGGGCACACTGAAGTACAGTGCACACCACAGCACAGGCAGCAGCCCAGACCTCTGGCATTCAGGAACCACTTCAAGCCTGATCCTGCAAAGTGCTCAGCAGCTTTCCCCTCTCACTAAGCTGCAAGGTCTCTGTGGCTCAGCATCTCACCACAGAGGGTTTTGCAGACTTATCACCTGCAAGATACAACTAATTGGTCAATCAAGATAAACCTCTTTCTAAGGAAGATTTAAACACAGGCAGGAACAAACTCAAGCTCTGCACACTTCGTGGTTTCTCTACCTGAGTCAATTCCTTTTCCAGGTGTTAGAGAGGTAAAATGACAAAGAAGGTTCAGTGTTGCATATTTGGGGCTGGAGACTCTTGTCAGACTGATCAGATGTGTGGATGCTGCCACTGTCTCAGTTACAATAGCTGGGAGAGCTCAGGGAGGCAGTACCAGCCCTGGAGAAGCATCCTCTCCCTGCAGCACAGAAATCCCAGCAAGAGAAACCCCACTGCACCAGGGTAAGGGCTGCAGGAGCATGGGGATCCTGTTCTCTGCCATCACACTTCCTAAAACAGCACGAAAAGAAATTGCCACCTAATCAAGAGGAGGTATCTCCATGTTTACGTGAAATTTGGCCAAGGAGGGGAAAAACTGTGGTGACCCCAAATTCAAGGCTTGCTGATGGGCACAGCAAAAGACTCCTCAGACTCAGTCATAACTTCTGCAGGCTGGCCAATTCTGCAAATTTAGAACTGGCACAAATGCTGTCTGCTGGATGCCTTCTTTGTTATTCCACCTCTCTGTGTTTCTGAATTACTATCACTTTAAGCTCCACAGAGGGAGAGAATCTACTCTTCCACTCCTGCTCACCTCTGGTTTTGCATTCAAATCCATACTTCAAGAACAACCAGAACTACAAATCCATTTTCTCACCTGGGTTTGAGCCACAGTCACCCTTTCTAAGCATCCTTTATGTCAGCATCACCAACTGCTCTGAAAGTGGGAGACAAACTGTGTGACAAGCTGATGTTCCTTCAGCCTGAACTTGCTTGAACAGATCTCAGTGGCAGGGAATCTCTGAATTCCTGATTGCCCAGCCATCAGAAAATGGAGCTGCCACAGCACATGGAACAAAAGACAAAAACCTCACTTGCTGAGAGCTGCCAAGAAGAAACCACCCAGCTAAAAGTGCAGGAGCAACAGGTCCATCCTGGACACACCACACCAGTGACAAGCAGCAGGCTGAGGCTGTTAATCATTTCAGAACTGCATGATAATGCTGAATAGTCTTAATCTGATACTCAGTGGCTTCAGCAGAAGCCAGCCTGGGGCTGCTTCTGCCTGTATTCCTTCAGGAAACAAAACTGGTGGATAGAAACAGATATAAACACTACAGAGCAGATAAACTGCAAGAGGAAACAGGCAGCTAACTTACACCCTCTGGGAGAAAGCAAAATATAGATAAAGTCAGGAAGAGAAAGGAGGGATGAAGAGAGTGAGGAGACAGAAATGAAAGCTCCCTGCTTCATGCAGTTTGAAAATGTGATTGACCACAGGCTGCTGTTAAATGCTGGATCACATCCAGACCACTTTGCTGAACGACAGGCTAAAGCATCATAACCCATCTCCTTCAAGGCTCTGTCTCCTGATCTCCCATATTTCCCCTATTCCTTTACACCTCCCTTCTCCAAAGCACAACTTCTAACAGTGACACTCCTGACCATTCCCCCTGTGACTCCAGCAAACACTTTTGCCAGTTTCAGGTCAGCACACTGTATTTCAGCTAAATTATTAAAAACCAACCAAACTAAGTGAAATAAGAACAAAAAAAACCCAGACACACTCTGGCCTTGCCCCAGGTTTCAGCCAATGCATGCACAGCAGCAGCATTTAGGTACAGCCAGTAGAGTAGAACATGGCAACACCCACACAGGGTCCAGAACTCCTAATTGCACATCTACAACCTCGTTTTCTGCTTTTTAGAGGATGTGATCTGCACAGTTCAATATTTGAGTCCTGAAAAAGTCAGCCCTTCCTCTTTTTAATCAGCATATGGTGCTTTGTGTACTTTTACAGCATAAAGAAAAGCCTCAAACTCACTCCATTTGATTCAGCACACAGTGACTAAATGACACAGAGCCTTTCCACAACAGGTTGTCATGATTGTTTCTTTTTCTGCACTTCGATTTCCAAAAAGAGAGATTATTGGACAGCAAGCTTTTTGAAGAAAAGCGTAAAAAAAAAGGAAAAGAAAAAGCCACAAGAGCTCAACTACCGCCCTGCTGGGCAGAGCATCTCCAAGCATCTGCTGTACCTGCACAGAATTACAAAAACTCCCACTACAAGCCAGCCTGCTGGCAGTTCTGACACCCCAGGCTGCAGGCTGGTTATCCCCCACTTGGAAATGGGAATATCAATATTTCCACTGCCACCTGCAATTCAAGTCATTAGCCTTTACCCACACATTTACAGATTAACTCTTTCCCAGTGTTATGGTTGCACCAAACTTTGAAGAAAGGGGAAATAAAAAAGCAGCAAGAGCACAAAGGATCCTGCATTTACAGGGTGTTCAAATACCATCACTAGGGTTTCTGGAAACAACTTCTTACTCAGTACAACACTCCTTGTCATTGGAGGAAGTACAGAGCTAAAACTGCCATCTGCTTTATCCCTTTGCCCACACTGTAGCACTCTTCAAAAACATTTCTAAAAGATAAACCACAGCACCCAAAAGGTCCTTAGTGACACCCGTTAGGGAGAGGGGGTTAGAAACAGTCAAATTCCACTTCCAGCTGAGTTTAAGAGGCTACAGAAACAGGAAGATCACCTCACTAAGTACAGAAAGTACTCTGAGCAAAGTATAAAATACAGAGCCCTTGCAAATAGCACTTAATTCCCCTCTATTACCTATTTAAAGGGTTGTTTCCTGCTCTGTGGAGCTAAGAACCTTCACTGCAATTCTCCCTTACACCACCAGTTCTGCAAGGCCATATATCAGCATTATTAATATGATTTACAAGTGCTACAGATGTTCTCCTTAGGGGCAGCTCCATGCAAACATCGACAGACTTCTAATAAACAGACCCAGATCCATCTGTTAACTTGTTTGAAGCATTTCACTGTACAGAGCAGAACCAAAGTGATTCATTAGAGAATGTATCTTCATCAACAACCTCTCTTGAACACTTCTTATGCTCCAACACTTTCTCCTTTCTACTTACCTTTTATATTTGTTTTTATGTATTTAAATGATTAAAGTTACTATTTCAAAAAAGAACAGATAAAAAATGGATGTAATAATAGTAGTAAAAATGGATGAGCTGCCACTGGTTTAAATCATGCTCTGGGTTTACAACTACAGCACTGCACCTTTCCCATGCAAAGCCCACCTAAAATCAATACATGACAATCAAGTTAGTTAAAGAGGATGAAGGATGAAATGGAAGGGATTGAATAACCAGGACATAAATATACTGCTTGTTAGCTGAGGCACAGGAAGCTGGTAATGGGGCAGGGCAAGAGCCCCCACACACCAAGGGAATAACTGCAGCCACTTGTTACACCAGTCACCCTCTCATTTAAGACCACCACTCATCCCCTGTGCACACTCCCACCAGCTTGGCTTTATCTGTTCTCAAAGCAATTGAAGTGCCCTGTGTTTGAACAGGCACATTGTCCCAGAATAACTCTGTGTGTTAACTTAAAGCAAACACAGCCACACAAGTACAAAAGGCTCTATGGGCTCTACTACTTCCGATGAAAAGTGATTTTGCTAAGGTTGGGTAGATCCATAAACTTGCTCAGCTATGCAAGGAAGTTCCAGGTCAGCTGAGGTGTGAACAAGCTGGGGTAGTTAAGCTGCTGTCGCTCCCTCAGAGAGCATCAAAGCAGTTTCTGAATTAAATGCCTGCGAGAAAGGGAAAAATTTGGATCTTAAAGTCCCCTCCCTGTGCAGGGAGCAGAGGTTGCTGATTCAGGAGAAGGGACAGGAGGAGCAGAGCCCCCCCAGCACAGCTCCTGCTGAGAGCACCCACGGCTTAGAGCACACAAGCCCTAAGCCGCTCTGAGCTCCTGCATATAGATGAAGCTCAAGGCTAAGGAAATATGACCATGACAGCGTGGACACAAGGATCCCAATTGATTCCCACGTGGCTTGTTCCTGCCCAGGAAAGGAAAACACTCCCAGCACACTGGCTGATCCATAACACTCCCACTCAGGCAAGCGCTTACTCCAGGGGAAACTCGGAGGAACATTCCCTCTCTCTTCATTGAAGAGCTGCACTTCAACATTATTTCACAGACCCTGAGCAGGACTGCAGCAGCAACACAAAAGCTGCAAAAAGCAGTGCTTTCCAGGAAGGAACAGCAAAAAGCAACACTTTCCAGGAAGGAACAGCATTCTCGGACACAATTCTTACACACGTGTGCTCAGTTTATCACTTTCACTACAGCTCACAGCACAACAGTTCCTAAATCAGCCTTGGCAAACAAAAAGCTACATTCTACAGCCCCTCCCAGCAAAAAAAGCTTTGGACTGCAAACTCTACACTTATTTATAGCCAAACCAGGACCAGGGCAGTTTTCTAAAACAGATTTATCTTAGCATGGCCATATCAATGGTTTTGAGAGAGACCCCAAATCAGGCACCCGCTGTGATGTTAGACAAGGATGAGCTGAGCAGTTGAAAAGACAAAGTACCAGAAGGAGAAATGTGCATTTTCTTCAATACAAGTAGGGTTTGGTTACAACAGGAGAGTCAGTCACATGAAGAACATCTCAGCCTGTGCATCTGTGTCAGGAAAGTTCTCCAAATGTAAACTTCAAGAGTGGAACAGAAATCCTTTCCTGCCCCAGCTTCTCCCTCTTTAAAGGAAAGGCAGGAGCAAACAGGATCATTCCCAAAACAGACTGGTGTCAATCACATCCGAGTTTAAATCTCAACATTTGACAGTAAATGTGATCAGTGCAGACAGGGAAATTTGTTTCAGATTGGTCCCTCAAGCACAGAAATTTCACCTCAAATTGTCTTTGCCACACCTGTTGCAATGCTGGTGGAGAGGAGAAAGCCCTGCTCTCAGGAAAGAAGAAAAAAACTTTTCTGACCAGGTTATCCATGCTGCTGAAACACTTCCAAATATGACAACATCTGCTGAAAAGAGACCAAGGCCTGGAAAGGTGCATAAGGCACCCAAAATAGAGGTGAGTAGTTTCTTCAGTCAATATCTCATCAAGAAGAAGAGAAAAGGACTGCTAGAAAACACAGCACATTACAGAGAATTTCTGCACTGCTCTCCAGAAGGATTTACATCCTTCCAACGCTGGCTTTAGCAACAAGTGGGTTAAAGAGTTAGTTTGCCACAGAAAGCTTTTCACCTCCAACAAGCACTAATGATTGACAAAACAGCCCTGATGTTGCAGTAAGATCCCATGGAATGAAAAGCTGGAGATGCACAGTTCCTTCCAAAATGTCCTGACAGCTCACTGAGCAGCACAGCACACAATGGCTCCCTCCCAACTCCCAGAACTCCACTGCTTCCAACGAGGTTCTGGGCTATTACTAAAGAATAATGTAGCAAATTGAAATAAAACAAAACAAAACAAAACAAAACAAACCAAAAAAAAACCAACATCAAGTACAACAAAACAAAACATATGGCTCATGGTAATGATTGGGAAACCCACTGAGGATTAATGAATTTTGCAAATTAGCAAAGAAGGAGCAACCAGGATTAAAGAGAAACAATCAACAACACTGAGATGCAAAACACTTTGTTCATTTATTTAGCAAAGCATAGTTCTGCCTGTGCTGAAAGCACCTGATAGCTTACCAAAGTAGACAGAGTAATATATTTTGTAAAAGTAATTAAGCCTTTGAAATATGAGACCTCAGTACATCACTCAGCTGCTGCCGAGGAGAGGGATTTGACTCCCAAGTTGTTTGTGCTGTCAACAAGGGCGATCAGGCTCCCAGATTACTCCTGGGAGGAGGAGTGAGATTCTAGGAGTGCAGCAGGGCTTGGCTGCAAACCCACAGCCCACTGCACAAAGTGCCTCCCCCTCCAAGGGAAGTGGTAAATATTAAACAGCATCATTCAGAACGTGCCCCAAGTCAAAGATGTGCCCTGGGAAAACTCTGGGAAGCCCCAGCCCGGTGTGTGCACTGCCTTCAGCCTCACAGGGAGACACCCTCAGGCCAGGCAGGCCAGACCCCTGGCCTGCGAGTGAGGCTTGAGGAGACCAAAAACCCCCGTTAGACTCACTCCACCTTAGAGATGAGTTTTAAACACACAGTTCTTCACTCAGCAAAGAGGCCTTTTGCAAGATCGTTACGAACTGTGATTTAAGTTATCGTACACAGCAGTGCAAAGACACGAGCAGCTAGGAAGGCCACAGAAACACTTGCATTTGCAGACACTGACTAATAACAAAATCAGCCTTCTTGAAAGACAGACAGTGCAAGGGTAAGGCTGCCCAGCACGCTTACTGAGCTGGAACTCAGACTTCAACATGCTTTTCCTCTAAATACTTTTTAAATGACAAGAACTAAAGTTTTTGTAAGCACTTCGGTGCTTAAATGACAACAGTTTTATTTCCAGAAGCCCAGTTTTTATTTGAAGATAACAGAACTAACATTGCAGAGCCAGCTTTGAAAACAACCCTCAGACACTCCACGTTGCACGTGCATTCTTTGTTAATTTAAACTTTGCATGCATAGGTCACTACAAGTAAAAAGCTTTTTACTGCAATAGCTACTGTCTCAGCACTGAAGAGACAATATTGCAATCAAGCTTATGCTGAACATTTTAAAAGATTGTTACCCCCTGCCCAAGCCTTTTATTAAACATTGTCTCAAAACACGAAATAAGCATGAGTGAAAGAAATACACAATCTTAGCATTTCTTCTTTCCAAAAAGGAAGGCTTTGAGGTCTGGAGTTACTCTGTTTCAGCAGGAGCCTCCCAGGGTATTATTAAAACTCCCCAAACTTCGGCGCTAAAAAAATGAGACACCCAGCAGTCTGCCAGTGCTGTGATCTGCAGATCAGGAGGCAGGACCTGCATTCACAGAACACTCAGGCACTTAGGGAGTTGTAAGCAATACAGATCATGGCTTTTTCTGCTTGTAAAGCAACCAAACCACTTTGGGGACTTCTTGTTTGTTTTGATCGATGCATATTTATTCTGCACTTGTCACCCAGATCCTGCAGCACATATGGTAGTCACCAAGTCCCCTCTAATACCTTGGCTTAGCACTGTGTGAATTAAAGACAACAGTTTCAGCTTTAAAACTAAACTTCCAGTTTCATGTAGACACACCCCCACCAGCACACTCACACTGTACACGTTAAAAATATTAATAAGCATATTAAAAACGTGCTTCTCTATTCCCAGCAAGGAACAGCAGGTGTGCTTTGCTAATTATGTCAGCTCCTAACCTGCTATTATTTACTAGTGTCAGGGAACTTAAGATGTAAAAAAAAAAAAACCAAACCAAAAACCAAAACAACAAATAAAAAAACAACCCCAAAACCTACATATAAAAGTTTGAAATACTAGTGAAGCCATCACATTTGCTCATCCGAACAAGTTTATTTTAGCAACTTTTGGCTCCTGAAGAAATCAACAGAAAGGAATATCCACACTCTGGGACTGTCACAGAACATTTCTCCCGAACCTGACAGAACGCATTCTCCACGTTGTCAAAAGTCAATTGTGGAGGAAAACACGCTCTGAATTAACACCCTGCGAGACCCAAGCACGTAAAGATGCACACAGACCCGCGACCTGAACACTACAGCTTTGTTTGAAAGTGAAACCAAGCAGGCTACAAATAATGCTCTATCCCCAGCGCCCAGGGAGGTGCCAAACCCAAACAAGAAGTATAAACGGAGGAGAAGGACGGCTGAGTTTTGAAGATTTACATTTTATTATCGGCAGCATTATTTATAGCGTGACACTTCTATATATAAATCTGCGATCTGCGTTTCTTTTTACACCTAGAAAGCATATCGAGTTTAGGCAGCGAACCCTTGGGTTTCCATTTATTTGCGAAAAGTTTGGTAAACACCGGATATTTACCCGAGCGGAGCAGCTGTGTACACACACACACATATACACAAATAAATGCATGCGGCCGCGGACAACACGCGAAACGCGCACTTTCCAGCCCATCATCCGCTGCCTGCTCAGAGCTTTTTCCAGCGGGGAAATGGCCGGAGCAGGCGGGCGCTGGCCCAGGGCTGGGGCTCCGCTCCGCGCCCGCGACAACGCGGAGCTCGGACCGCCGGCACCGGGGCTGGAGGCTGCTTAATCAACCCCCCTTCCCTCCCCTCCTCCGCGCTATTTTTTAGATTTTTTTTTTTTTGTCCTCTTCCCTCCCTTTTTTTTTTTTTTTTCCCCCTCTCTCTTTTTTTTTCCTTGTTTTCAAGAGCCCTCCTTTTCCTCGCCCCTAATTTTCCCCTTCAAAAGATGGCGGGCAGAGAGAGCGAGCGAGGGAAAGCGAGCGAGAGAAAGCGAGCGAGAGAGGGGGAAGAAGAAGAAAAACCAAACCAGAAAAAAAAAAAAAAAAAAAAAAAAAAAAAAAGAAAAAAGAAAAAAAAAAAAACGAAAAAAAAAAAACCAAAACAAAAAAAAACCAACCAAAAAAAAAAAACAACAAAAAAACACACCACCAAAAAAAACCATGAAGAAACGAAGAAACTTTTTGCATTGGAAAACAGAAGTTTTTGATGCACACTTAACAGGAGCTGGGTGGCAGAGAGTGAAATCCAAGCTTTCCCTGCAGAACTCCCCAGCACACAAAAGCTGCTGTGGGTCCTTCCCTTGGCACTGGTGCAGCACCTGGAGGGGGAGCAGGACATCCCTGAGGATCCCCAGCACAGTGAGCTGTGCAGTCCTACCAGGACAAGGAGGGATAGGAGAATATGAGAGAACCTGACATGACATGAGTTAGAGTGGGCTGGGGGTGAGCTGGGATGGGGAGGAGGTTGGGCTCTAGGAGGGGGCACCATGGGGTGCCAGGCCAGCATCCAGGGGCAGTTTTGTCCTGCTGCCAGTTTGGTAGGAAAAGCTGAGACACCCACTCAGGCCTCACTTTCCCCATCTCTCAGTGGGTATCAGTGTGCTCTTTGAGAGCCTGGCACCTCTGCCTGAGGTCACCACATCAGCTGTTTCCAGTGCCAGACACACATGCTACCTGTGACACTGCTGTCTTGCTATTATTTTATTTCATGTGAAATCTATTCCATTTCTGAAGCATTTCTGCAAACACAGCTCCTTGTCATCATTTAAGTATCCAGTGATATGTCCAGTTCTTGAACGCTGTGGCTTTTCCTGTGTTTATTTTTCCTCCTCCTGGACCTTTTGCTCAGCAGACAGGCTGGTTGTTTTTTTTTTCCTCTTGGCTGTGCCTGCCTGGAGTGAGCATCCCAGGAGGTGCAGCATTGGCAGAGCTGGTGCAGGATGGTGTTGAAATCCCAGGGGTGGTCACAGGGATGCCCGGGGGACCAGGAGGAGGGTGATGGGTGCCTTAAAGAGTAAGTTCAGGGGAAGAGGAGGGGCAGAGCGTTCCTGAAACACAACCAGCACCAGCCTGGCTGGCCCTGAGGTCGCATTCACATTCCTGGTGCGAGGACCGGAATATATTGATGTTTCAGGGAAGGCTCAGAAAATGCTGATGAAGCACTTGGAATTTGGGACTTACAGGCTGGAGGGGAACACGCGAGGTTCCCACAGCTCCCCCGAAAAAATCCGTGAATTTGTGGAACGGGCTGCATATAAATTATCCATAAATAAGCTTAACATCAGTGAGCAGGTGGAACAGGGCAGGGCTCAGAAAATTATACAAAGAGAGTAGACAAAGAGCCCGGCTGCAATTGCTCTTTGTGCTGGGGAGCTGGGCTCACTTTGTGCAGTCACAACGAGTTAGCGCCAGGCACAAAGGCGGCAATTTTGGGTTTGATTAAACTCTGTGACAGCATTCATATGTTAAATGATTATGTGCTACTATCTGCTGCTACAGCATGCATGTCACAGGAGAATCACAAATGAATCTGCTGAGGCCAGAGTGCAGTGTCACAGGAGATGTAATTAATAAGCCAAAAAAGAGCAGGGTAAAAAAGCAAATTTGTTGTGGCTCTTACTCAATGACCAGGCACACCAAGTCAGGAAGAAATGACTAACATAGAGCAACACAGATGTACGTTCTGGCATTTGAAATTCTAATCCAGATGTAAATATTGCAGTCAGGATCCTGTCTCCCACCTTCAAAACTTCAGACACACAAGAACCATGTGGCATCTCCTGTGCCAGCCGATGCCTGTGGAGTCAGGCCAGGGCTGTTCAAAGACATTCCCAGCATTAGGATTATTTTGCCTTTATGCTTGCCGTCCATTCAGCCTTTTGTGAGGTGCCATGGGGAATGGAGTGACATTTGAAACAGGAATGAGGATTAGACACGTCCCCCCCTCCCCATGTGGGTCACACAGTGCCTGGCAGAGGAGCTGCACACCCAGGTCACCCTCACACAGGAGGGGACAGCACCCCACGTGTGCTGCCTTCAACCCCTGCCTGGCCCACGAGTGAAAAGATGTCCCTGAAACCCTGGATGATGGGCAGCAGGAGGTCAGGTGGGCTGCAGAACCCAGGTGCCCTTGTCCCTGTCCCTGCCATGGCCCTTCCTGGCTGGCATTGGCACAGGTGTGGGAGCCATCTCCTTTACATTCCGATAGCCACAGCACATGTCTCGGGCTGGGTTCACAAAGCACCCCTCAGCTACACTGGAGAAAAAAGATCACATGAAACAGCCATGTCCATGCAGGCTGGGGATGCCCAAATCTCTCGTGGTCAGGTAAAATTGGGTTATGGGGGCTGTGGAGGAATTGCCCCAGCTCCCAAGGCCCTGGAGCACAGCCGGGGGGCTGCCCAGGGACACTGGAAATTCATTCACCAGTCTCGTTATCCTGATTGGATGCTGTCAGGTTTAGGTTGTTTGTGGAGGGATTCACCCAGGGCTGGTTTAGAAACATCTGTGTGCTGATCCCCAGCAGGTGTGCAGGGTCCTGCAATGTCACCCTGCCACCACTCCTGCCCCCCAGGATAGAACTGCAAAGTTGTTTAGGAGGGAAAACCCTCTTAGACCATCCAGTCCAACCATTAACTCAGCACCACTGTGTTCCCTGCTAAACCACAACCCCAAGTGCTACATCCACGTGCTTTTTGAGTGTTCAGGACAACACTCCCCCAAAATCTTTTAATTCCCATTCCACTGTTGCCAACTTTCTTCTCGCAAAGCGTTTCTCCCTCCCCTCAAAATAACAAAACAGAAACCAAGAGTACATAAAGATTTTTATCTGGAGCCAGAAGGCTCTGGGAGTGTGTCTGCCTGCCTGGTGGTGGGGAGGGCTGGCTCCATGAGGAGGGCTGGCTCTCCATGGGAAGGGCTGGCTCCATGGGGCGGGCTGGCTCTCCATGGGAAGGGCTGGCTC